>PVLC010013212.1:0-42248 GCA_004027655.1 Graphiurus murinus | reverse complement strand
GTGTCTGTTTTTGTGCCAATACCAAGCTGTTTTTATTACTGTGCCTTTGTAGTAGAGTTTGAAATCAGGTATTGTGATACCTCCTGCATGGTTCTTGTTGCTAAGAACTACTTTGGCTATCCTGGGCTTTTTGTTTTTCCAGATGAATTTAAGGACTGATTTTTCTATGTCTGTGAGGAGTGCCCTTGGTAATTTCATGGGTATTGCATTGAATCTGTATGTCAGTTTTGGGAGGATGGCCATTTAGATGATATTTATTCTGCCTATCCAAGAGCATGGTAGATCCTTCCATCTTCTAAGGTCTTCATCCATTTCTTTATTCACCTTTTTGTAGTTTTCCTTATAGAGGTCTTTAACAATCAGAGAGATGCAAATCAAAACTACCTTGAGCTTTCACCTAACTCCAATCAGAATGGCAATCATAAAAAACACGAACAACAACAACTGCTGGTGAGGATGTGGAGAAGTGGGAACTCTAATACACTTTTGGTGGGATTGCAAACTAGTGCAACCACCTTGGAAAACAGTATGGAGGATCCTCAGACGAATGGGAATGAACCTACCATATGATCCAGCAATACCACTTCTGGATATCTACCCAAAAGAATGGAAACCAAACTATCAGACCAATGTATGTGTATCTATGTTTATAGCTGCACAATTTACAATAGCCAAACTATGGAAGCAGCCAAGGTGTCCATCGACAGATGAATAGATTACAAAACTATGGGATATGTACACAATGGAATTTTACTCAACCGTAAAGAAGAACAAAATCACGTTATTTGCAGGGAAATGGAGGCAACTGAAAACATTATGTTAAGTGAGATTAGCCAGTCACAAAGAGTAAAAAAGCATATATTCTCCTTAATATGCGGATGCTAGGGAGATGATGGGGCATAAGAGGGTCTCCAGATGAAAAAGGAGAGACCCTGGAAAGCAAAGAAGTTGATTTAATTGAAGGAGTTGGAGGAGGGGGGGCACACTAATGTATATCAAGGTCACTCACTAAACTGAACTTAAGAGGGAGGGAGGGTGAGGGAGTGGGGTGGGAATTTGGGGAAGGGGTCAAATGAGAGTTGTGAGCACATATATCATTATCAATTTGTACCTAACAAAGATGTATGCTTACAATGTATGAATAAAAATAAAAATTTAAAAATAAATAAATAAATTTTGAATTCATCATTAAGAAATTTAAAAAAATAATTAAATAAATAACAAAAACAAAACAAAAAAGTTGACTTAACTGAAGGTGATGAGAAGGAGGGAGGGAAAGACCCTAATGCACATGATGTACTTTCACAATCATATCAAAGTCAATCACTAAACTGAACATGAGAAGGAGGGAGAGGGAAGGAGTAGGGGAGGAATTGAGGAAGGATTAAATGAGAAATGTGTGCATGTATGCCTCTACCAGCTTGTACCTAACAAAGATGTATGATTAAAATGAGCCAATAAAAAAAATTAGATTCCGAGGTCATATACCAAGGTATATTCACTTCTAGATGGCTCACTGTCTTATTAATTTGCCTATTTTCTTCAATATTTAACTTGTGCAAATAAAATAGAAATCAATTGCTAAGAAGATTAGTCATAAATTAAACATTTATTGCTTATCAGTTTTCTACTCTTTCAATTATCCTGTTGAGTCTTTGTTCAAATATCATTTACTTTGAAGATTTTTAAAATATATTTTTTCATGGGTCCTGATAACTATAATTTTCCTGAAATTTCCTTTTAATTGTGCTGAAAACTTTAATTTTCCATAGAAACTGCAATTTTTCATAGATTTCAATGAATTGTGCTAAATCTATAGTAATAACTTTCAAAGAAAAGTGTTCTGGAGTTATATGACCATGTTTTTCATGTGTTTAACATTGTATTACTCTTAAAGGATGTTTTAACATCCTGTGGTTACTTAGTTTTACTGAGTCAAAATCTTCCAATTTGACTGCTCATTGTTAGTCACCATATACCAGATTTAGAGTCTAGTAATTTCCCTTCATCCATGCAATCATTTATGAAAGAGAACTATTGTTTACTGCATTTATTACATTTGTGTTTTTGTACCATACACTTCCACGCTTCCACAACAATTTCAAACAATGTAAAAAAAAAAAACGATGTCTCAAATTTACTCTTATTTGAAATTCCTAAAATTAACCTTTTTTTTTCACTTTCAGAGAGCATGGAACATGGATTGTTCAATGTCTGTACTGTACATCATAATTAAGCTACCATAAATGTATAGTCAGACTATATTTTGTAACTATAAAGTACTATAAAATATCAATTGGATCTCAATAAATTTCTTATTTTAAAAAGGACACACATGATTTTATGAGGGTAGGTGAAAGCCATATGAATATAGCTATTGAGGAAAAGTATAAGTAGATAAATATTGCCTTTTCCTTTTTCCAGATAAAATCAGATAATTTGAGAAAATCTATTTCAGTCTGCTCCTAAAAGGGGTTCTTTAATCTATGTTTCTTCCAGCCAACAGTAATTCTAATGGATCATCTAAACAATTCATGACTCTTTCAGAATCATGTCCATCTCTGTAGTCTGGCAAAAATAAGTTTTTCACCAGTGATATCAAACTGGGTGAGCCACTGGAGAGGTTTGCAACAGGGACAAGATCTCATGGTAGTCTCTTTAGCTGGGATCTAGAAGAAACCTAAATTTCTCCCCACAGGTAACCACAGGTGACCAATATCCTGGACATGAGTCCCAAGTGGCTATACACTGGTAACAACTTAAATAGTTTATGATGAATGAAGAGTGAGTAGAGAGGTTTTTAGGAACATGACATTGTTTTGACTGAATTCATTTAGAAAATCTGTGACAGAAAAAGGTAAACAAACGATATCTCACAAATACAGATTAATGCTATGTAGAACAAAAAACTGAAAACATAGATATTAACATTTTCCTCAAGGAATGACATCATAAATTAAACACGTGATAGGTTCTTGCATCAATCTAATGACTAACATACAATTAGTCTTCATTTTAACATTTCTATCTCCTTTTTAAATGATTTTTATTTTAAAAATAATATTTAGCTATGCGTGGTGGTGCACACTTGCAATCCCAGTACTTGGGAGGCTGAGGCTGGAGGATACAGGTTCGCGGCCAGCCTCAGCTACTTAGTGAGGTCCTTCGCAACTTAGTGAGACCCTGTTTAAAAATAAGGAATAAAATTAGGGTTGGGGGTATAGCTCAGAGGTAGAATGCCCCTGGGTTCAGCCCCCAGTACTGAAAAAAAAATTTGTATATCACAATCTATGAAAATATTATATTTTGGCTGATAGAGATTATACTCTCTGAGAGAAAAATACTAATTATAACTTTAATGTTCAAAACAGTATTTGGACTTTTTTATTCATTTAAATACCTAAGACAGAAAATGCTAATGTAAAATACTTTTTGATCTTTTGAGAAGCTTTTCACAAATGATAAAGTTAAACTAAAACAACTAATGTTAAGGATAATTTGGTTAAAGAAAACATTGTATTTTATGAGTTAAAATATAACTCCTAGGCCCTTAAAACAGAAATGTGTACTCTTGCCAAGATCATTTTAGACTTTGTCACGTACACATTGGTTTGTTCTTGAAAAAATAAGAAAAGTTGTTCACTTATTTTTATAATGTTATTTAAAGTTCCTGTTATTTTTCAACCTGCCAGTTGCAAGTAAATTTGATAAAACACTTCCACATAATACACATTTGATATCTTAAATATCTATTCTCAGTAGCTATTGATGGTATACCCAGAAGCTATGCTGTCATTCTGAATAGATCCATTTGACTTATCACTAAAAGTAAGATAGTTCCCTAGGATCAAACATATACAGATGTTTAGGACTTATGGTACAAATTAAAGGGGAAAAATATTCTTAAAAGGGCCAACATATTTAAAATGCAAAGTTGTCTTTTAAAAATTCTCCTTATGGAAATACAACTTTCACTGACGTTTTGTCTACACTGGTAATCATTCTCTATGAGATTTGCCAATGTTCGTTCACTGTCTATCCCCACTGGAAAGAAAGAAAATGGATGTTTTCCATCTGCAGCAAAATAGAGTCAAAACAAATGTATTTAAATTGGAAACATTTGTGGCTAAAAGAGCTATTCTCCATGCAGACATCTGGTTGTACTTTTAAGTCATTGCCAAATAAGCGCATGCTGGAAAGTCTATTTTATGCCACACATGGTCACCCATGTAGATGTAGCCTAAACCCATTTTTGTTTGAGGTCAACACCCTATTTAAAGGGAAAAAAGTACAGATTTTTGAGTGTGCAGTAATGTTTTTAACAATACTGCTGAAATGGAAGTTTGAACATGTCTACTTTCTTCCAGACGGGGAACTAAAAAAAAAAAAAAAAAGACAAACAGTGCTCTTGATAGTTCTCAGGTAGATAGTGCAAGGATTGAAATAACGATGGCTAGGGGATGGATCAAATAACTACTTACTTGTGAACAAAGACTGCTTGTGGTTTCAGATAGTTCTGGTCTGGACGTTTTTCTCATTTGCATACAGTCAGAGCGATAACCAATTTTTTTGAAAACATGCAAAGCGATGGTATTTCAGAATATTTGGCCGACTAGGTTTATTTGTTAGGCTGCGTAACCCCCAAATACCAGTGGCTTAATATAATGCAAATTTCTTTCCCACTCAAGCCTGATGCATATGTTTCTGAGGGTGGACAGCGTTCCTCAGTGTCATCCAGGGACTCAGGTCTTTAAAATCCTGTAACTCTCTCCGTCAGGAGGGCTCAGAGAGCACTGAAAGTTTTTCTGTATTTGATCATCAGAGGGAGTTTATAGGCTCATGCTGGATGTTTTTATGTGCCAGGCCTGGAACTGTGGGGAGCACTTCCTCCCACATCCCTTTGACCTCACCTAATGAAAGGAAGGCTCAGAAATGTCCTCTAGCTGTGTACCCAGGAAAACAGGACATGGGTTTTGGTGAATGCGAACTTGCCTCTGCTATATCCAGGAGAGGGGGTAAATAGAAACTTCAGTAGCCCAAAAAAAAAAAAAAGTTTCTGTCCTTTGCTTCATCTTATCACAAAGGATATAAGCTACCTGTAAAGTTCCTCTCAAGCATCCTTCTGAAAGTGTCTCAAGGGCACTTGTGAACATATTTGCTACTCTTACATCACCTTCCATCTGCTGGGCAGCTGCTGTGTACCACGATCTCCACCCATTATATACCAATTTCTACTATATCTTCCATCATCTCCAGATGGGTCATCTGTAACCTACTACCCTGTCTAAATACATTATGCAAATTTGAAGGCAAGACAGGATAAGCCTTTGCAATGACCAATTTACACAAAGTAGTATTGCAAAATGGGGACAGGTCTAGCAGAGGTGGATCCAGCCCTACTGTTTGTGTTCCCTTGTCTCTCAGAACACCTTCACCATCTGCCTGCAGCCCTTCTCTCTGTGGGGCTCAGTTATTTTTCTCGAATGATTAGAAATGTTTGTGCATGTCTAGACATGTCCAAATCCTTTACATTCAACTGAGCCTGCATATAAACTGTCATAGGTAATCCTGACAATAAACTTAAGAGGTAGATTCAAACTGTTGTAACTATTATTGCTCCTATTTCTCTGATGAGGAAACTCAACCTCTGAGAGTTAGGCAGTTTGTGGTGAGCATACTCTGTCATTAACATAGACCATACACATTTGTGTCTTTCCACAGTGTCAGAACTTATGAATAACAATAAACTCAAGCTGCCCCGTTTTCACTGGTGGCAATTCACTGAAAATATTCATGGTTCACTTGGTGTCATGACCAAGACAATTGTAAGTTCTTTTATTCTAATCTTAATTTTTAAAATTTACAACACTCAAGTCACGCTTTACACAATGACATACATATTATAGGTTACAGAAAAGCTAAGAAAGGGTTAAAGCAGCACAGAGATTCAGGAGACATTGACAAAAGCAGAGGCAGAGAGTAGATAGGCTGCAAAGAATCACTGTCGGTGGTGTCCAGACAAGAGTTTAACCCCAGTCCTGCAGAGTTGTCAAGGGAGGGTCTGGTCCACATGGCCAGCAGTTTCAGAGTATCAGCTTGGAGTGGGTCTTACCTGGTCATATGGAACAGGAGAAACCACACTGAGCTGAAGCTCAGGGACAGAGAATCTGAGGTTTGTCTCTGTGGCAAATTTTCTAGGTAAGGCTCCTGGTCAGTGACTAGACGACAGGGTCATGAAGCTGCCGTGTCCATGTTGGAGTGAGGAGGTTACATCATTCAGTGGTCTGGTGTGGTCAATAAGCTTCTGTTTCTGGTGTTCCTGTTATGATCTGAAATGTCCACATGTCCATGTCCTTCTGATTTAATTTGGAAAGTTCACAGGTGCTCATTATGTATTAGCCCACTTAATTTATCAATCTGTGCCTCATGGTTGTGCTAGGCAGACAGTACTTGTTTACCGTTACAAACAAGCTGTAGAGTCACTCTACCTCAGCACTTGCTCACGAATGGAGTAACTCATGCCAAGCTACTGCTTTACAAAATGGAGAAACTCAGGGCTAGGCACAGCCTAAAACTGCTGTTCTGTGCTCCATGGAGTAACTCAGGGCTAGGACTCACAGGAATCAGGGTACAACATTTAACAGAAGGAAACAGGAAAAAGCTGCAGGACACCCACACAGGGGAGGGCTTTCAAAAGTGTCTCCTGCCCCAGTGCTTGCACTAGGCCTTGGCTGCCACTGCTGCTGAGAGGCACCGTTTGTCTACACCACAACTTTGCAAGCATTGCTTGCTACTACCACCAATGCTGCTTTTCTCTTGCTGCTCATAGCTGCTACTCTGCTAGTCTGGTCTCTGCTTCCCTTGTTGCTGCTGCTCTGCTTTGCAAGCACAGCAGCTCTGTTCACCACTGCTCTGCTGTGCTGACCTCTGCTCCTCTTCCTGCTGCTCTACTTCTCTGCTTTCAGGAGGCTGGCTTATATATCCTGCAACTCTTCTGCTTAGTCCTTAAATCTGGACCCTGATTGATCCTCTAATCTGGGCCCTGATTGGTCCATTTTCAATCCCTGTTTGGAATCCCTGATCAGTCTTGATCTAGAAGTTAGGTAGAGCTGTTGGCACCTGCTCTTACACTGGCTTGCCGCCACCCTTTACTCTTTATTTCTGAATCCAAGGTTCAGGCTCTTATATACACTGAATTATTATTATTGTTATTATTATTATTATTAGTTATTATTATTTCTCCCTCCTCCTCTTCTCCTCTCCTTCCTCCTCCTCCTTTTTTCTTCTACTTCTTTTCCTTCTCCTCCTACTCCTCTTCCTCCCCCATCTTCTTCTCCACTTTCTCCTCCTCCTTTTCTTCCTTTTTCTGTTTTTACAGTAGTAGGGATTGAACCCAGGGCCTCACACTTATTAGACAAGTGCTCTAGCTTATAAGCACTTAGCTATATCCTAAGGCCTTTTATTTTTATTTTGGGACAGAATCTCACTAAATTGCCCAGGCTGGCTTAGAGTTTGAGATCCTTCTGCCCCAGCTCCTCAATTAGCTTTGATTATAGGCATGTGCTACCAGACTTGATTTATATTGCTTCTTTTAAGATTCAGATAAGGCCTTCTACATTCTTTTTATTTTTTAAATGTACCTGATCTTTACATATTTATCCATTCCTTCTCCCCTTTTAAAAATGTCTGTTATTCCTTCTTGCTGAGAATGGTGGTGTTTGACTTAAAACAATTCCAAACTTGTGCTCTTAGGAAACTCACGATTCCTGGGGTGTAAAATTCATTCACTAGTAATGAATGAGATGTTCTATATGTAAAAATGTAGATGTAAGGACTGAATTCCAGACTAAAGTGGCAGCTACTGTCTAACTTAAATCAATGGTTTTCATTTAGAAACACATATTATATATTGTCAAATCTATGATTTTCCTAGGTAAACTAGAAACTGTGATTTTTATGTACAATCTAATTTTTTTTGTTTTGTTTTGTTTTTTACTGCGGATCAAACCCAGGGCAGTGCACATACAAGGCAAGTGCTTTGCCACTGAGCTACACCCCAGCCTCAAAATTTTAATTATTAGAATTTTACTTACTTTATAGAAAAAAAAAATAGACTTCTAATCTGTAATGCCTAAATGTGGTCCCCTTTGCCTCTCAGTTCATTTATGCATGGGAAATAAAAAGGCATTCTTCATGGTTGCTCAAGTTTAAGATTTAATAAATATTACCCATTTAGTGATTCACTCACACTTTGTTTATTCACTCACTCATTCACATAATTCATAGATTCACTTATTTTTCCATTATTCACTGAATTGCAATTGTGTAAAAGACACATGGCACAAATATGAAAATAAATTGTGCCTTCAAGGTGTTCATAATTTTTTATAAGAAAGGGACACATCCGGGGGACACACTAATGAGCATGATGTACTTACAAGATCACATCAAAGTCAATCACTAAACTGACCTTGAGAAGGAGGGAGAAGGAGGGAGGGGCGGTGGAAATTGGGGAAAGGTTAATGAGAAATGTGTGCATGGATGTCTTTACCTATACTAGCTTGTACCCAACAAAGATGTGTGATTAACCCAAGAAATGTATAAAAATCCATGCTAAAAAAATTAAAAAATTAAAAAAAGAGAAAGGGACACATCCACAAGCAAATATGTTTTTTGATAAATGCAGTGATAATACTATTTGGGAATAGTGAGCAAAGCCTGAGTGGTTTAAAACAGCAGAGTGCATGAGAGAAAATCTGAAAAGTTTTGTGTTGCTTGAGCAGAAAATTCTCTTGGGAGTGTGAAACACAAAAGATTTAGATTTCTGAGAATAACATTGCTTCATAGAAGTAAATATAACCATTGTTCAATATGAGCACTAATCATATGATCACATCTATTTTATTTAGCACATTATTAATTTGTATATATTTGGCTATTATCCTCAAATACATTATAGAATACATAGACTTAATGATCATTTTGTATACTATGATAACTGTTACAGTGTCACCAGAATGTGTATGCACCTACTAACTGCTGAATGAATGTATAAATGAATCAATCTGATGCCTGCTTGCATTAGAATGTGATGAGATTAATATGTAATTTACTCGTATGACTCAGAATTCAAAGACAATATAGTCAATTAGCCCTGAAATAGTAGATATTAAGAAAAAAATATGTATATTAAGAAAATATACATATATATTTAGAAAAATGCATTTCTAATCTGTAATGCCTAAATGTGGTCCCTTTTGCCCCTCAATTAATTTATGCATGGGAAATAAAAAGATTGCATTCTTCATGGCTGCTCAAGTTCAAGATTTAATAAACACCACCATATATATATATATATGTATATATATATATATATATATATATATATGCCTAATTGAAAATGTTTCTAGTTTGTACAGAGATTTTGATAATATATAAATATAATATAAACGTTTAAGCAAATTATACTACCAATTTTCGAGTCCAAATTGGGTCATTTTCCCTCTCAGAATTTTAGGATCAATAATAAGATTGGGCACCAATTGAGGAGTGAAGGAGATCTTTATTCTTGACCAAGGATAGGAGAAGAAGGAGACAACTCATAAGTCAGCTTCTCAATCCCTTTGGGGGTTGGGAGGTTGTAGATGCAGAGTAAAAGTAATGAAGAGGAAGATTAGGATAATAACTGAGAGGAATATTCATGTCTTTTCCTGAAAAGGTTTGAGATTTTCTGGAAATTCAGGCTATACTTGCTTTCCCACTATTGTTATTGTTCTTTTTTTTTCTTATCCTCTTTTTTTTTTTTTTCAGTACCGGGGATGGAACACAGTGGAATTTTACTGCCAAGCTACATCCCCAGTCCTAATTTTTATTCTTTATTTTTTGAAACAGGGTCTCACTAAGTTGTGGAGGGCCTTACTAAGTAGCTGAGGCTGGCTGCGAACCCGGATCCTCCTGTCTCAGCCTCCCAAGTATTGTTCTTTCTGGTCATGATAATGGCAACTGTCATATGGCTAGTGCTAGGGGTGTGTGTTATTTAGCATGCAGATGGATTTTAATGAAGTCAGAGGTGTGTTGTTCTGGCAGGTATCCTAGACCCAGTTAGTCTTAGCTAGCCCACCAGAGGAGGAACTTCTGGCCTATTGTCCTCTAAGATAAACAAAATTACAGTGAGGTAGAAATTCAGCTAAGTCACCTAGACAGTTCAAGATTAGGGTGTGGTAACACTTGATATTTTCATTGTGAGATACTGTATCATTTATCCTTCAAAATATTAGTTTTGGGAGGGAAAATATACTTGGTAGTTATGCAAGGGTGGCATATTCTAGGTCCACCAAGATGGATGATCATCTTACCAATAATCACAGAAATAATTGAAAGGGGCATATATCAGAGACCTATATGCTTTTATAAATAAATATTGGGAAAAGAGGAAATCAGAGAATCGCTAACACTGTACTGGCTCAATTCTATTCCAAAATAGGGTATATTTTAAAAGTAGACATAAAAAATCCATATATTATAAAAATTATAGGATGGTGGTGAGACCATTGGTAAAGCTTTAAGGAGACAGAAAAAATGAATTCCGGGGCATTCTATCTCCATTATACACACCTAGTCCTATTTTTTTTTTATGTTTTTTTGTTGTTGTTTGTTTTTGTTTTTGTTTTGTTTTGCAGTACTGGGGATTGAACTCAGGGGCATTCTACCTTCGAGCTATACCCCCAGCCCTATTTTTTATTCTTTATTTTGAAACCGGGTCTCACTAAGTTGCAGTGCCTCACTAGGTAGCTGAGGCTGGTCGCGAACCCGGATCCTCCGGTCTCAGCCTCCCAAATGCTGGGATTACAAATGTGTGCCACCACACCTGGCTCCTAGCCCTATTTTTAATTTTATTTTTTATTCTGAAATCGGGTCTCACTAGGTTGATGAGAATTTGACTACTCGATGAGACTGTCCTCAAACCTTCGATTCTCTTGTCTCAGCCTCCCAAGAACTGGAATTAAAGGTGTGTGCCATTTTACCCAGTTCAATTAAAAGATTTAAATGAGGATTCTCAGGAAGTTGAGGGACAAGGGTAATTAACCTTGAATCTTTACAACTCTCTGTATCAACTCCCGCAAAATTCCTTCCAATCTTTATTTGTAAAAGATTGATTGGATGTGATCCATATACTGGTTGATAACTTTAAGAATTCAAGGCCTAACACTTTTATAAACTGAATCGACAATGAAACTTTCTTTAAAAATATTTTAGAAAAACAAAAAGAGAAGAAAAAAAACATTTGCTTTTGATTTTCCCCTTTATTTCCTATTTGTCAAAATAGACACTATTCAGAAAAAGCAAAACAATAACAAACAAACAAACAAACAAACAAAAACCCCAGAGGACTTTTTAGCTGTATTTCTTTTTTAACTGAGGTAAATTTGTAGCAAATTTTAAAAATTATTTTTAGGTTCTTTGAAATGTTTTTGGACACTCCAGAATGAAAGCAATTAAAATCTCACTGACCAACCAGATAACAAGGAAATATCTGAGTGATCTTATAATCCTACCAAAAGAAATTGTGTGGTCCTAAATAAACATACCAAGCAGGAAATAGAGTGCTGCTTATTAAATTCCTATCTATATCTGTTAGTTTGACATATAAGAGAATTCATGTGATGGATGGGAATTTGTACTAGTTATAAGATTAAATAATAATTCAAAAACCAATTATAAACTATCATTTCCTCCAAGGGTTACTTAAGCCTTCGGTTCAAAAGGGCTTGAGTTCTTCACAAAAGATCTGTATTTTTTCAGGCACGCAACCAGTGATTCATAGGATGAGTAACAGAGCCAACCCTCTTTTTTCCTTCCCAGCTCCCCTCTGTTCTTTGCTGCCTCACCAGAACATACCAATTAATTGACTGTTTTCACCAGGCCCTTCTGTTGCTTATCTTAGTTCTTGACTTTCAAAGATGCTTTAAAAGTATTATATTCCAAAAGGAGCCAACAGCTAATCACTGAGAGGAAAAAGATTGAGTTATGGAATTAAATGTTTGGATATCTTATATACTTAATAATATTTTAATTTTAAATGTTAAATAAAGATGTTAAATTTGCTCTACTTGGTGTAAATGCATAAATTTATATCTACCTAACATCTGTCTATCTAAACTCAAAACTCAGATTAGAATAGGCTACTTTCAAAAATATTTAAATCACAATCTCATGGGTTATAAGATTTGGATATCTACAGAATTCTATATTAGACTTTGAGTTATTTAATGAAGTATCCTAAATAACTTTTATATAAAACCAAATATTTTTGAGTGACCTATATGTATGATACATACATATGTATATGAGATAAATGTATTATATACATTCATAACATACCCATTATATAAACATGAACTCATGAATCAATTGATCAATCTATTCACTCAGGACCTAGGCAGAACTATCAAATTTGTGTTAAGAGAAACTCCAAAATTTATTTCAATATCATAAATCAAATCCTTTCACTATTTTCTAAACCAGTTTTTATAAGACATTGAATTCAGAATGAATATGATATGAAAATCTTTGCCATAGTTTTTTCTCCTTATAGTAATTTGTTCAAATAATCAGAGAGAGCGAAGATGACTGATTAAAGGAAACCTGCACTTTCCAGTTGCTCTGAGGCTCAGAATTAAAGCATCAGGAATACTGATTCTCACTAAGGTAGATAACTAAGGGAATTTACTGAAATTCAATACTGGTCAGCCAGAGACCCAGAAATTCTGTTGTTTTCAATAGAGGACAAGAAAGAATACATAGGAGCTGGGAGATCTTAGCAGATATTGCCACACTGTCCCTGCCAGCACCTACTGAATGGCTGAGAACAGTTCAATGGCAGAACACCATTGAAATAAGCACAGAGGAGACTGTATCCAGGGGGATTCAAATCAGAGATATGGAGAGAAGTTCAACTCATTTTCCCTTTTAATCTAGTGGCCCTCAAGAACAGTTCATGAGGAAGAGGAAACTGAATAGGAAGTTGTGATTACAGTTAGTGATAAAGACTTATAAAGCCATATTTATGAGGTGGTCAAGAGAGCAGGACCTGCCCTACCCTCTCCAACCAGGGCAATTGGTTGTCCCACCCTGGAAATGAAATCTTTGTAAGGCCCCTGAGATTGACATCTTTCCAGCCCTAAAGGTGTGTTGATTTTATCTCTCTGTAGCAGATACCACCCTACAAAGTTCCAGTCAGAGCTAGACCCCAGCTGCAGGAACTTTCCATTTAGAACTTCAAATCAGCTCCTCCCTGGGAGAGCATCCGTCTCATCTGTCTGGACAAAGCTCCAGTGGCTGATACTTCAAATTCCATCCTATCTTGTACTGGTAAGCAGGAAAGCTGAGAGCCATTCCAATCAGCTTCTGTACCAGACTACTCTAGCAGGCAGCATGGTAGCAAGACAATTGGCACAAGAATTTAAGAATCGTTAACCCTTCTTCTTTCTAAAGAGTGCATAGCCTAAGTTGAAATGGAAAGAAGAAATAGCATAAGCAGTGCATATATCATTGTCCACAGTTTCAGTCACCTAAGCAGAGATAATCCTTTCATTTTCATTAAGAATTATCTTGTTTATTTTTTTCTGTATTTAATTTATATACTTATATTATTTTATTATATAATATAAATTATTTGTTATATATATGATTTCTATCATTTTATCTTTTTATATCCTTTTATCATTTTACTTGTTTTTGTTTTTTGAGGTTAATATTTTTATTTGTTTTTGTTTCTCTTGTTACTGTTTTTCTTTTCTTTTCCCTCTACTAGGCAGTTTTTTGTTCTCTTTCTCTCCATTTATTTTGTTTATTTTACTATTTTTCTCCTCCTTTATGGCCTCCACTTGAAAACCTCTCTTCTGCTTTCTCCCTTTTTATCTTTTTAATATTTTATACTTTATTTTGCCTTTTTACCCCATTTTCCTTGTCTTAATGAATTGTATTTTTATTATTCTTTAGAACCGGATAGAACAATCTAATTTATGTAATTTCTGCCACCACCATTTACGTGGTTGTGAATGTTGAACTGTAGATATTGCAGGTGATACCTCGTGTTTCCTTTATTGCTATGTCTAGTTCATGACTGTTGTTGCTTTTGTTAGTTGCTAACGCAACCATTTCTGTTTTGGGGCTTATGAGTGTCGTAGATATCATAGTAGGCACTTGGTATTTATTTTAATACTGTATATTGTCAACTGATGTTCTTGCTATTATTTATCTTCCTCATTTCTGCTAGGCACTGGGAATCTAATTGACACTACGAGTTTATAGGGTAGATGTTCTGCTGCTAAGATACATGTTCAACTTAGCTAAGACACAAGACACCTCGTTCCACTAATCATCTCCAAAGAACTAGCAGGGAAAATATAAAACACATTCGGAAATATGTTCAGCAACTCACAGCAAGCTGAAACCTCAGAACACCTTGCCAATAGAGGTATGATCCCTAAAATAACCCTCATATAAAAGTGGAAATTTATCCCAACAAATGCATAAATCTCAATAAATGAATACAAGAAATAAAAAATAAAAAGATAACATGACACCTAAGGTTTATGTCTCACTAGCAACTGACTCGAGAGATGTTAAAGTATATGAGACATTATAAAAAAGATCAATGAAGTACAAGAGAACATAGAAAAACAACTGAATAAATGAAGAAAGTCAGTACTGATTGTAAATAATAAATTTAGTAAAGTAGAACTACTGAAAAAGAATCAAAAACAAATCTTGGAAATGAAAAGCATAATAAAATAAAAACTTCAGCTGAAAAATCTCTCCATTAGAGTAGATCATGTAGAAGATAGAATCCCAGAGCTGGAATACAAAATGGCTGGTTCTGAACATTCAGACAATATTAAAGAAAAAAAAATAAGTAACCATGATTAGAATATACAGGAATTCTGTGACAACATTAAGAGATAAAATTTAAGAATCATTGCAATTGAAGAGGGATCTGAGACATAGGCTAAAGGTATTGTTAAAGTTTATGGGTAAATATTAGCAAAAGAAAATAGACCCTGGTAATGAGATGGACACACACATACAGAGATCATCCAAAATCCTAAGTAGACAAGATCAAAAAGAACATTCTTATGACACATTATAATTAAATGCTAAATATATAAAATGAGGATAGAATTTTTAAAGTCCCAAGAGAAAATTGTCAGGTCACATTCAGAGATATATTAATCAAAATCACATCACATTTCTCAGCACAAATACTAAAATCCAGAAGGGATTAGAACTATGTGTTTCAAACCTTGAAAGAAAATAATTGACAACCAACATTGCTATATCCAGCAAAGCTATCCCTCAGAACTGAAGAAAAAATAAAAACCTTATAAAAAAACAGTAAGAACAAACTAAAAGAATTCTAACTACTAAGCTGATAGTACAGAAAATACTTACAAATTACTACACAGAGAAGAAATTAAAAGTAAAGTCCAGAGCTCACCAGTGAATTAATTTCTCTAGAATCAGCTAAGCAAATGAGATATAGGACTGAATGAAACATTACAAATAAATCAAGATGGCAGGAATTAACAAACATCTCTATAATAACACTGAATATAAATGGTCTCAACTTTCCAATTCAAAGACATAGACTGAGAAAGTGCATTAAAAAACAAAATACAACTGTATGTTATTTGCAAGAGACTCATTTTACAGACAAAGACATTCACAGGCTGGAAGTAAAAGAATGAAAAATGATATTCCATGCAAATTAAGCCCCCAAAGAAGCAGGAATAATTTTCTCTTATCTGACAAAGCTGACTTCAAGCCAAAACATTAAAAGAGACAAGGAAGGTCACTTCATACTGCTAAAGGAAACAATCTTACAAACAGATATGTAATAAGAGAAATATGTAAACAATAGTAAATAATTATGTTCTAAACATTGGTATACCTATTTACATAAAATAAATATTATAGGATGTTAAAACTCAGATCCCAATACAATAATAATGGGTGATTTAAACATAGTTTTCTCACCAAATAGATACTTCAAACACATAAACTCAGTAAAGACTCAAGTCTAAAAAATATTATAAATCAAATGGAATTAAGATATCACTAAGAGATATTTTATCTGATAACAGCCAATTTCACTCTCTTCTCAGCTGTTCATGGAACCTTCTCCAAAATAGAACATATTTTAGGTCACAAAATAAGTGTCGGCAAATTTAAAAACTTCAACATAATTCCTTGCATCTTATCAGATCATAGTGGAATAAAATTAGAGGTCAATAGAAAAAAACCTACAGAAGCTACATAAACACATGGGGATTGAGCAATATATTTTTGAACTATGAATGAGTGAGAGGAGAAATTTAAAAATTCTTAGAATTAAATAAGAATGATGATACAACATACTAGAATCTCTGGGACACTCTAAAAGTAGTTCTAAGAGAAAAGTTTATAGCTCTGAGTGCCTACTTTAAAAAAATCAGAAAGGTACTAAATAAACAACCTAATGTGCAGTTCCCCCATAGGAAAATATGAACAAACAAATTTAGTAGCCAGTAGAATATAGAAAATGATTATGATCAAAGCTAAAATTAATAAAATAGAGACTATAAAAACAATAAAAAGGGTCAAAGAAACAGAGTTGGTGATGTGAAAAGATCAACAAAATTCATAAATCCTTAGCCAAACTAATCAAAAGAAAGAGAAGATCCAAATTAATAAAAACAGAGATATTGCCAATGATATCACAGAAATCCAGATGATCATTAGGGACTTTTTAAAAAACCTGTATTCCAATTAATTGGAAAATCTAGGAGAAACTGATAAATTTCTAGACACATACAACCTACAAACATTGAACTAAGGATATAAAAACCCTAAAAAGAGATCCTAATAAGCAATGATAGTGAAACAGTAATTAAAAAAACTTTCCAACAAAGAAAAACTCAGGACCAGGTGGATTATTTAAGTCTCCTAAAGCTCAAAAAATGGCACAAAGACTTAATAAATTAGACTAAATCAAACTGAAAAACTTCTGTACAACAGAGGAAATATCAGAAGCATAAGAGACAGCCTAGAGAATGGGAGAAAATCTTTGTCAGCTATTCTTCTGGTAGAAGATTAAGATTCAGAATATATAAACAACTCAAAAAAAGCAATAAATAACAATAAATAAATGGGAAAATGAACTAAACAGATGCTTTTCAAAAGAAAATATACAAATGGTCAACAAATATATAAAGAAATGTTCAACATCTTCAGAAACCAGAGAAATGTAAATGAAAACTACACTGAGATTTCATCCAACTCCAGTTGGAATATCAGTCATCAAGAATACTAACAATAATAAATTCTGGCAGAAACATAGGGAAAAGAAACACTGATAAACTGTTGGTATTGCAAATCAGTGCAACCACTATTGAAATCAGTGTGGAAGTTTCTCAAAAGACTAGGAATACAAATACCATATGAACCAGATATATCACTTCTCCATATATCTTCAAAAGAATTGAAGTCAGCATACTTTATAGTAATACAGGCATACCAATGTTTATAGCAGCATAATTCACAATGGCTAGGTTATGGAACCAGCCTAGGTGTCTGTCAGCAAACAAATGGATAAAGACAATGTAGCATGTTTACACAATGGAGTTTCATTCAGCAGAGAACAAAATTATGTCATTTGCAGGAAAATTGATGGAACTGGAAAAGATCATACTAAGTGAGATAAGTCAGACTCATAAAATCAAAGGTCATATGTTTTCTTTCATACATTAAAAGCAGAGAGAAAAAGGAAAGAAAAGAGACCTCACAAAAATTAGGAAAGGGACCAGTAGAATAATGGAAGAGGATCAAGGAAGGTAGTGGAAGAGGGAATGAACAAATGAGCAAGAATGTGTCAATAATGATATTATAGATTAATATCACATACTAATATGATATTGAGATATTAACATTAACACAGGGAAGGAAGCATACCAAATAATGCTCTGTGCATGTATGAATGTATTACTACAAATTTTACTAATATGTGCAATTACAATGTGACATAACAAAATCTAAAATAATATCATTGATCCTGGTATTCTTCCAGTTATTGGAGAAGCCTTGTCAAAGAAAAAGAATACATCTCTTCCCTAATATAGTTTACATTATCAAGAGTACAAAAAGATAACAAATATTATACCTTTAATAATTACATAGTATAATGTATGTAAAAAAAAGACAGTGAACCAAGAATAGAGAGAATATTGCTATCTAAATCATATCATGCAAGTAAATCTTAATGAAAAAAATAATAATTGAGCAAAAACTTGAAGCAGTTGGTGGATCATGTGAACATCCAAGGCAAGAATGTTCCAGGCAGAGGAAATGTTCACTTCAAAGGGAACTGAAGCATCAATGTGGTTGGCAGAATGTGATAGCTGCAGTTTGGGATTTTAATAGAAGATTCTATGAGACTAAACATACTTCAGACTCTGAAGGGTCAGCTCTTAGGATAAAATTGAATCCATAATATCACGATACATTCTTGTTCATTTGTTCATTCAAAGACCAAACAGATGAAATAGTAAACTTTTTCTGGTCTTGATCACTAGAATACAAACATGAGTTAGACATTAGGGAAAGATTCATGTAAACTAATCATTTTGTTCCATGTTATAGGTGCCATAATAGTGTGTACATACTCTTGGATGGTAGTAGGAGGGAGCGATTTACTATCCTGGGGAAGTCATAAATGGCTTCACTGAGGAAGTGATATTTGATCTGGTTCCTGAAGAATGGTTAAAATCCTTGAGAGAGAAGCATTTCTGGGCACAGAACCATATCTATAAATACATGAAAGTATTGAAGAAAATATGAAAAAGCATCAATTTTCCTGGATTTGTGGTACATGATGGGAAAAGAAGAAATGAGTAAAATTGTGATCCACTGCATGCTAAGTAGTTCAGACTCTTCTGTGGGAAGAAAAATGACATAATCAGGTTTGTAAATTAGCACTATTTGATGGTGGGTGCAGAGAATGGATTATACCATGCAGACAACCGTCTCCAGTTACCAGTTGTTCATAAGAGGTCCCTGTACATACATGTATAAAGATGCTTTAATTCTGCAGGGAAAGCTTTATAACATTACGTAGGAATCTTGCTGCTAGTGCTGATGTAGAACAGAACTCAAAATAGGATAGGTTACTTCCGAAAATATTGAAATCACAGTCTCATGGGGTGTACAATGTAAGGGTCTACAAAATTCCATTCCAGACCTTTAGTCATTTAATGAGGTATTCTAAGTAAACCTAAGCAATATCAAATATTTGTTGAGTGCTTCTCATGCACCCTATACTGAGCGAGTTCCTTTTATGCATTACCTCATTCATCTTTCTTGATGGTTTAGAGGTATTTAGCATAACTTTCCACATATTATAAATGAGGAAAATGATGTCAGAGAAGGTACAACAATGACTCACAGATGAAACAGCTCTTTCGACTGAGGTGCCTCTAATTGCACATGCTACACTATATTGCTGGAGAATAAATAAATAAATATATATATATATATATATATACACATATATATATATATGTGTATATATAGATATATACACATCTTGGTTTGTTCTCAGTGGTAGAGTATTAATGACAAAATAATTTAACTTTTTTTTAACATGGGGAATTGAACCCAGGAGTATTTTACTTCCAAGCTATAACTTCAGATCTTTTTATTTTTATTTTGAAACAGGGTCTTGCTAAGTTGCTGAGGGTCTTGCTAAGTTGCTGAGGCTGGCCTCAAACTTTTGATCTTCCTGTCTGCTTCACAAGTACTGACATAACAGATGTATGCCACCATTCCTGGCTATAATTTAACATTTAAAGCACTACTTATGCCAGATAATGCTCCTGGTCATCTTGACTTTCTTAGCATCTTGAATTAAAATATAAAAATTTGGTTTTTCCTACCCAACATAACTTTATTAATCTAGTCAATAAATCAAGGCATTAGTTTAACTTTTAATGCTCTTAACCTTTAACAGATTTTCAAAAAGACTATTGACACTACAACTGGAGATTGTGCATTTTTTATAGATATTCATTGTATTAACTATTACATAAAGCATATATTTGAAATCATGAAAGCATTTAAGAAAGAAGTAACAATGAATACTATACACAAAGTATAGCGGAAATATTTACTTCTCCCCATGCAAATAATTTTGCAGGATCCCAATTTAACACAAATGGAATTGATGGCTAAAAAATATGATTGTAAGAAAGCTGGCCCTGCTCTCACTGAAGGTGATATCACCACAAATGGAAAGAGTGATTTTGACAAAAAGACTGAGACATCCCAGGGAATGTGATTTCCACAAAAAACTTCAACTTAATTGAAATCTCAAAGATATTTCACAACACTGACAGTGCAAAGGATAGTTTATGGGAAAGTAGCCAGACACAGTGGCTTACATTTATAATCCAAGTACTTGGAGAGCTGAGACAGGAAAATCACTAGTTCAAGGTCAGTCTTAGCACCTTAGCGAGGCCCTTAGCAACTTAGTGAGAAAAAAATAGGGCTGATGGTATAGCTTAGAAGGAGAATGAAAATGCTACTGGATTCAATTCCAGTGCCAAAAAAAGAAAAAGATGTAAGAAGGTGATCCAAACCTAAGAGGAATAAGAGAATAAGATAACTTACCAATACACAGAAAATGAACATAAGCACTGCTGAAATTACTCTTCATAAGATATTAATTTTACTTTTTTCTTTTTTGGGTGGTACTAGGGATTAAACCCAGGGGTATTCTACCTCTGAACTATATCTCCAGCCCTATTTTATTTTTAATAAAATAAGTTGCTGAGGGCCTCTTCAAGTTACTAAGACTAGCTATGAATCTGCAATTCTCCTGTCTTAGCCTCCCAAGTATTGGGATTACAGATATGGGCCACCATGCTCAGCTTAGTTTTACTAATTTTGAAAATTTATTTTTCCATCTTTAACTTATAGTAGGAGAGATTTCAATGTTTTTGATAAACTTTCTGAAAGTATTGGAATTGAGGAGGTGGAACAAGGTGGTAAATGAGTAAGATTCTCTAGCCATCATCTCCCACAGGTACCGATATGATCAGCATTTGCAAACTACCTTCACAAGAGCTAAGGCAATCAGGTGAGAGACCACAGTGCTTTTAGAAGAACAAAACAAAAAGATGCTTTGAAAGAGGCACTGAAGGAAAATGTGTCCCCTTCTCACTCCTCCTCTAACCCTAAGCTGCCCAGTGAGGAGGGAACTGCCTACAGCTTCAGAGAGAGAGAAAAAATGAAGTCCTGGCCCTAGACCTGAAACAGTACTAGACATCCCCAAGATGAAACCTGGTGCTGGGCAGAGCCTTACAACCACTGCCTGTAGACAAGTACCAGAAGCCTGGGTTACCAGAACTACCTCTGCCATTTCTCCAAGCTTGGGTAGTAGAGCAAGCCTTCACCTCCTGAGGAGCAGGACAAGAAGGCTGTAACAGGGCTTTGTCTTGGCAAAGTAATTTAACTTTATTTATTTTTTCTTTTTTTGTACTGCTAGGGATTGAACTCAGAGCATCATGCATACTAGGCAAGTGCTTTACCACTGAGCTATACTCCCATGGATATTTAATGTTCGCATCCATTCCACTGACAAGAGTAATATTGAAAATAACTATTATACTTATGAAGCACCTTCTACTAGGTCAACAAGGATTAAAGAGCAAATCATCTGGGCTTCAGGCCAAAAATTCTCCATAGGATACGTCTCATCAACCTTTGAGACAGAAATTAAATTGTTGATATATAAAGATCCTGGCTTTGCTGGTAATCTCACCAGATTTGCATGAAAACAGACACAGAAGCTGAAATATGACCCACATGCATAATCACTCAATTAAACAGAAAACGGCCATTGGCTTTATATTGAGTAAGAGCTTATTGACTTAATTTGAGTAAGAGCTTATTGGCTTAATTTGTGTAAAGACTAAATCCATATAAATAGCCAAAGCCAAGCATTTGTTGGTAGGTGATTACCAGGGCATTAAGTGAGCCAGTCTAAATATGAACATCCTCAAGATTTTATTGATGTGCACAGGTTTGTTGAAATTTGATGTTTTCTTTGCTTTTAAGAAATATAAGTTTAAGTGTTAGTCAAGAAATTTGAATCTCTACTAAGATTCTTTAAATTCATTGAACATTTTTCTCTATTTTTGCATTATTTGTGTGTGTGCTCATGTGCATGATTAAAGAATAATACTAAATACAATCATCAATTGTTTTATTTAGGACTCTACTTTTGGTAATTTTTCTTTAGGATTCCCTTTCTGTAGCTTATCTTGCTATCTGAAATCTTTTTCTATTGTGTAATAAAGATTTATAAAAAGTTATTTATTTATAACTATTTAACACTAGGATATTGTTCTGGGTATTAGATTACAATAGCTTGGTATTAAAAAGAATATCTATCTATCTCTATTTTCTTTTTAGTATGCTACATAGTCTGAGAGTGAGTTTCAGGATATGCCTGTTTCTGTTTTTCACTCAACCAGTATAATATAATGCAATTTATATGTTAGAACTAAATTCAAAATAGTATATCTTCTTTCTAATAAAAAGAAAACCAATGAAAAGAATTAAGCATATTAAAGCAGAAAGGATACTGATTTTTTTCAACTAGCATTTTATACAGCAAGCATTATATTAAAATACTGCTTAAATGTACATGCAAAATTCTTTGAAATGATCAACTAACCGAAGAAGCAATTTAGTGCAACTAACTTTTGACCAAAGTAACCGTTCTACATGGCATTGTTAAATATATATGTTGAATGAAAAGATAAGCTAAAGATATAGTAAAGCTGGGATCTTAACATGTTCTTTCTTCTTAGTTTATTGTGTACAACACAACCACAAAGCCCCGACTATATTGATATATGAGTTAAGGAAAAACATACACGTTGACTCAGTTTTAGAAGGAACATTTTTCCCAATTATGTTTTCAGCTATGGATATCATAAGGGCACAAGCATATAGAATGATTCCTGGTAAAAATGTTCTTGTTTTCTTTATGCAACTTAAGAAGTATTTCTGTGGTATTTCCTCAGTGCTTTCCTACACTGGAACAGAAATTCAGATATTAATTAACCCAGTGAATTTGCCTGAAAACATGCTTCCTGGAACACAACTAAGTCGGGTTTATGATAAAGATGTGGCTGGAAAAGCAGATGCGTACCGCTTTCTAAACAAAACGAAGGACTTTATCATTGACCCAAGTAAATTAATTTTGGCATTTATGTACTTTTATTCATTTTATGTCTATTATTTTTAAGGTTTGGACTTTATTTAGTTATACCCAGATGGTATAATTTTTGGTCAAACTTTGCTTTAAATAGCTATAATTTTCTTTTCTTTTTTCTTCTTCTTCTTCTTCTTCTTCTTCTTCTTCTTCTTCTTCTTCTTCTTCTTCTTCTTTTGTGGAACTTAGGAGGATTGAACCCAGGGACCCAGGGACATTCTACCTCTGAGCTACACCCGCATTCATTTTTAGGGTCTTGCTAGATTTCTGAGAGTCACTAAATTGCTGAGGCTGGTCATGAAACTTTAATACTCCTGTCTCAGCTTCCCTAGTACAGAGATTGCAGGCATGCACTGGCTGGTAGTTATCACTTCTGAAGTGGTTTACCATTCCTGCCATGCCCCACAGTCATCACATCAAGACATTGCCACAAATGTTGTTTCCTGAAGAAATTCAATTTTGTTCATTGTTAGCCAGTGAGTTACCTAATTCATTTCAGAGAAAAAAATAGCCTCTGAATAATAGGAAAGTGGTCCAGAAAAATATTTTTGTACTATTTTGAAGAGAAAACAAATTAAAAAATTATTTTGGCCAAGGAAATTGAAAATTTTCCCCAGGGAATATGTATTCAGCTTTGTTCTCCTCATAGCACTCTATGCCTACCCAAGAGGTTTGTGGGATAGATACTCAGTAGATTCAGTGAAAAAGTAGACAGTTGTCTCTCAGTCAAAACAGCAAACAAACAAAAACAAAATTCATTTCTGTTTGAGAATCTGAACAAGGTCAGTTACAAATGCAAATGATGTTTCTGATGTCCTTTTAAGTAGGATCAATTAATTTTCTTATCACAATGTTTTTTACTCAATACAGTTTCTACAGTCACACATATAATTAGCTAGAAGTGAATTCTAAGCTGAGATATGTGCAGGCATAGCTGCTTTATTTCTATTTTAGGTAGTTGTTAAAATACGTGTACATTTACTAGTCTATTCTGCTCAGGGAATGTCAAAATATTGTCTGATAAAATTTAAGAAAACAATTTTGAAAATAGAAAATCTTATGCCTCATTTGCTACCCAGCATCACTTCCCTGGAATGTTTTACCCATGGTAGAGCATATCTCCAGACACTTGAGCTCCATCTCTGGGCTTTGACCAAACTTTGTTATCCCAAGAGAGCATCATAGCATGCTTCTTGCTGATATTTCTCCTTCTCCCACACATCTCCTATCTCTGGTTCAGGAAGTAGGGGGGTCAACATGCTGCTCACCCTGGAAAGTTGATTCCCAACCACTGCTCTGACCCTCTTTGGAAACTTCCTTGCTCATTTGGAACTCTAGAAATTTGGCTCCTTACCACTGTGCTAATCACCCCCCCCCCCCAGCCCCTGGGGACTTGCATGCATCACTCAGAGTGTTTCTATTTGAATTTCCCAGCAGACCCTTTACTGTATCCAGTGTAAATCTTGTACCTAAATCTCGGTGACTTGGAAATCTTCTTCCATTCACACACTCGCATGACTACAGTCAGCACTTCATCAGCACCCAGAATGAATCTATTTCTGCACTCTTCATCTCAGAATCTTGTTTTCACTCTTTTTTCAGCTCTATTAATCAATTATTACTACTATACTGTTTTGTGTTTACCACTAAGGTTACCAATCCACTGATTTACTTTCCCTTCAGTCATTCATCTTCTTACCTCCTTCTCTGTCATTATGATGCATCTTTCAATTTCTAAACAATGTCCACACACAATTTGTACTATGGTTCTTCTTGAGAATTTTCCCCTGGATTACTCGAAAATGAGAGTAATGCAATTTTTCATATTTCTTGCTATGCCTGGGCTAATGAATACTGCTGGAGACAATTATATGAACCAGCATAGTGATTCTAGGTTATAGATGGTCCAAAATGCTTTCTGGTCATCTTTCAAACTTTCTTTAGTCAGATTTCTCTCTCATTGGCCAACTAGATTTTTTAAAATGTTTCTCTCATTTCAACTCAAATGTCCTGTGCTCTTAAAATCTTTTCTCTTGTCAGATGAAATAAACTCACATACTTAAGAAAAATATAAGCAACCAGGAAGGAATTTCTTTAGGTTGTTTCCTTAGTTGTTTTTTTGAAATTCACCCCTTTCAGCTGTCTTGTCACAAAGATGTATGCTTTCTTTTGGATTCATCTTTGTTCTGAGTTCCATATTTTACCTCCTCAGTGACTTTCTTGCACTTATACCCTTTTCCCTATATTTTCTCTTCATTGCTGGTTCCTTTCTATTAAATTTTAAGTAGCCTTTAAATCCTTTCCTATGGCAAAAAAATCCATCTTGACCCCACGTCCCTCTCCTTTTACCATCTTCTTTGTGACCTTTAATAAAACATCTCACTTCCTATGAAACTGGCCAAATATCTTTCAAGAGTTGCATACAACATTTTTTCCATTCTTACACCTGTCATTCATTCTTACAAAAAGCTCAATAATTTGTGATAGGTTATTCCACCAAAACCTGTCACTATAGATAGAAATCTCTTTTATTGATAAATACAATGCTGTGTTTTGTTCCTCAGCTCACATAATCTCTCTTTAACACTCAGATGAAAAGCAGTATGCTTCCTTTGACAACACAGAATTCTTGGTGCTAAAGTTTATCATAGTGCCAGTGTAAAATTCTACCAAACCTATGTTATGATTTTATGGTAAATTTATATAACTGATGAGTTTGTATATGAATAAACCACAGTTTTTTTTTCTCCATCAATAAAAAGAAAGGAGTCGGGCATGGTGGTGCACACCTACAATTCCAGTACTTGGAAGTCTGAGATTGGAGGGTCAATAGGTTCAATGCCAGCCTCAGCAACTTACAAGACCTTCTTTCAAAATAAAAAATAAAATAGGTCTGGGGGTATAGCTCAGTGGTAATACCTAGTAATCCCTAGTACCATAGGAAAGGGAATGGCTTGGGGTTTACCTTAGTGACACAGTGTTTACCTAGTATGTACATAGCCTTGGGTTCAATCCCCAGTAACACACCAACATAAATAAATGAATAAATAATGAAATAAAAGACAGAAATGAATATGATCACAATATAATCTGTCACTGATGGTCTCTGTAATCTTTGAAAATGATTTTGATTGAAAATGTTTAAGGGAAAAGCACACTTTATTAAACTATATATGAATAGTGAACAGTTTGAAAAGAAAACTACTAGCTTTTGCTACCATTTGCATATTTTAATGTTTTTTCTTTATAAGGCAACTAAAAACTGAAAATTCAGACTATATTCATTCCTGATTTTATTTTCCTTTCATTAAAGATTCATGTGATGCTTGTAAATGGTCAAGCATGACTGAGTAGATCATGTAATTTCCAATTAAGTTCTTTACAAAAGAGTTAAAATATATGATTCCAACATCTTTCCAGATACAAAATGCATGATTCTGTATGCTGGTGCTAATTATAATTTTTGGATGATCTCTTTACTAGGTTCTGGTGTAATAACTTCTACAAAAATATTTAATTATGAAATGGATCCAATAAGATTTCTCTTTATAGTAGACACTGGAGGGCCCATGAGACGTGTTTTGACCATTAATATCGTTGATGCTCCTGAACCTCCAGACTGTACTGCTGATCCTCAATTTTCTTCAGGCACAGGTATGACACATCATTTTTCTGTGGCTTACTTTCAATAGCTACCTACAATGAAAGAAGCCAGGGGTACTTCTTTTTCAGGTAGAAATGTTCAGTGATTTTTTAAAATTATGCACACATATATAATGTGTGTTCATATATATATATGTATATATGTAAATATGTACAAATGTTTATGTATATAGAAACATAATGTTTCTATGAAATAGATTGAAAACAGCTTTGCCATGTAGAAATTTTAACTTATGAGATTTGAAAGCAAATGCATTAAAATCAGCAAAAGTTAATTCTTCAAAATACTGTTAAAAGAAATAAGACAGAAGAAAAATAGGTAAAATGCTTTGATAATTTAATACATAAATTTATATTTTCACTTATGGAGGCACCAAAATAGATTATTTTTAATATCCTTATGGTTCAAGCTATTTTAATTTTTTAAATTGGGGGGAGACAGCCACCAAATACAAAAATAAATGTGCCATTTCAACTGTGATATGATAACAAAAATAAGAGACATTCATATCATGAAAGCAAATAGTGTGTGTTTCTGTGTGGGCTTTGGCCAAGTCAGTGATGTAAGGGAAACTCTCTAAATAATTGACCATTTACCTTAGATCTAAACTCTGATATGAGTAAATAAGCGAGAGGGAAATAAGCAAGAGAGGGAAATAAGCAAGAGAGGGAACTGCAGAAAGAACTGTGTGTACAAATGCCTGAGGCAAAATAGAGCTTGGTGACCAAAAAAAAAAGATAAAAAAAATTGGAAATCTAGTATGATTGAAATGGAGAGAACTCTAAGTAATATGAATGATACGAAATGATTATTAGATGGTAATAAATGATGTTTTAAGAACGTATGTTCTTTTCCAAGGGTAGTGAAAATTCTTTGAAATATTTAAGTAGAAAAGTGCTTCAACTAGAGTCATCCAGTTAGGAAAGTCTGGAAGGGAAAAAAAGTGAAAGTGTGGAAAACATTGTGAAGGGACAGACAATACATATTTTAAGTTTTGCAGGCCAAAAGGCAAAATAGGGAACATTATTTATGGGTTTTTTTGTGTGTGTGGATAAGGAGGAGATAGAATGTCCTCCTATGGAGTAGAATATTAAATAACTCAGTAACAGTGAATGGCTTTCCCTGCTTGACTAACTGACAAACCACTCAGAATATTATTTGTGTTTTGATTCTTTTTTTTTCACTTTTTCTGACAATTGTTTTCCATTTAAACAAGTATATTGTGATGAGTGCTTTGTCTAATTTAATGAACATGTATTCTTTTTAGCATAGCTGTAGAGCCATCACATAATGCACACAATTCTTTGCCACATATCAACAAAACAATTCACATTTCATTGTGTCTTAAGTGTGTCAATCCAATATCCATTTTTCTTGTTTTCCTATGATGGGTAGGCATGGTAATTAAAAATAACATAGAGCTGGGTGTGGTGGCACATACCTGTAATCTTAGTACTTGGGAAACTGAGGCAGGAGTATTGCAGGTTTGGGGACAGCCTTAGCAACTTAGAAAGACTTTCAGCAATCTAGCAAGACCCTGTTTCAAAATAAAAAATAAAAAGGGCTGGGGGTATAGCTTGGAAGTAGAATGTATTTGGGTTCAATTCCCAATACCACACACACACACACACACACACGGTACTGAGAATGATGTTATGATTGGGACTTATCATATTTGAAGAGAGCACCATGTATGGTACCTATTTCCATCATTCAATTCTGCCATTGTAGTAAAAATGCAGCAATAGACAATCTATAACAAGTAGGTATATGTGTTTTCTGTAAACGTTTTATTTTTGAAATCTGAATTTCATACCAATATTAGTATAAATTAAAATTACATCACAAAATATTAGTCTTCTATGACATCTTAAGCCATTTTAATGATTTTTATTGAAAACAATGAAGATTATTCTTAGCTCATAAAGCATAAAAAAACTAGGCATCAATCTAGATGGCTCATAGGTGGTAGCTTGAAGACTTGTGGAGTAGAAAGAGAAAGACCAGCTATTGCATTATTTCAGTAATTTAGGGAAGAAATAGCATAGTTTGGCCCAGGAAGGTGATGGCAATAAACAGAAACAGGTAGTTTTGAAATATTCAATTAGGAGATGAATCTGATGACTAATTAAATGCAACAAAGAGAGAAGGACTTTCAGGTTTCTGTTTGCATAACTGATATAGAGATCCCCCACTAAGATATGAAAATCTAGAAATAGATAAAATGTGAAGAGAGGAACCTCAAATTCACTTTTGAACATGTCATATATGATATGCCTTTGTTATCTCAAAGGAAAGGTTTCAGTTAGCAGCTGAGCTCAGAGATCTTCCCTGGGACTATAAATGTTTTGTAATTGAAACCATGGATTTGGATGAAATTACTCAGTCACAGTAGAGAATTAGGATAAAGAAGGGCTTAGGGCAAAAACAAAAAACAAAAACAATCTTGAGAAAGTCCTATACTTAATGACTTGAGGAAGAAATGCAGCCTGCCAGCGAGACTAAGAAAGAGCTGTGCTGAAGTGGTAGTAGATAAAGGAGGGAGCCAGGCCATGTGGTAAAGGGAGAGTTTTTTGTGAGAGCACCAGGTTTGTAGACTGAATTCCACAGTCAACTAGGATGGGGAATTAAAATGACTATTGTACTATTATTGATATAGAGAAAATGATAATTAATGAGCCTGAGAACCATTGAATGGGTATTATAAGGAGGAAATCCAGAATGAAGCAGATTGATTCGTGAGATGGTGTAAAGAGAAAACATTTCTTTAGAAATCTGCATGTCAAGTTGGAGAGAAGGCAGTGTCAGAACTGTATGGGCTTTCAAGATTTGTGTCTTGTTTACTTCTTTTAAAAGGAGACATTTGGGTTATTTTATAAATGAATAGAGAAATTTCATTTGAATGGAAAATTGAAGATACGTGAAAATAGAAAAGAGATGGAATCAAAGCACAGGTGGAATTAATGAATAATCAATCAGTCTACTCTACCCATGTCTTTTAAATTTTTATATATTTATATTTATAATTTTAATTTATTTCTATGCTTAACATGTTAAAAATGCCTTGAAGATTCAAATTTTATTTTTTGAGTTACACATTCAGTTTCTCACAAAAGTACTCATGGTTTGAGGTTCCCAGTTTATTGGGGCATGTGTTTGAAAGGAATTTTCTTACTTCTTATTGCAATTAAAATATACTATTCACACTTTTTTATCCCTTGATTTGAAAAATCATGAATGTGATCTGTATATTTCTTTGGAAATAAAAAATAAATAAAAATTTTACCATTTTGAAGTTAGGGCAATACAAAACAAAGTCAACTATTCATTTCCTTAGGCAAGCCAAATTCGGTTCTTTATAAATTGACTATAAAAATAAAACAGAATTTTTGTATATGTAAATCTATTATACTGTGCTCAAATATCACATTTATTTCCTTAAGAACTATAGAAGGAGCACAAATTATATTTAAAATATAATGTTTGCTCCATTTTGTTCTGTTGATACAAAAGCATCCTTTTACTAAGTTTTACTATTACAGATAGTGTTCTTTGATAACCATGTGGTTATTTTTCAAACCAAACATAGATACATACACACTCACTTTCTATAATAATATTAGTTATGGATTTATATAAGTAACTAGAATTCTTTCATGAGTTTTTTTTTTTCTTCTTCTTCTTCTTCTTCTTCTTCTTCTTCTTCTTCTTCTTCTTCTTTCTATATTGGTCCAAGGAGTGAGACAATAGGCTAGCTCTCCTGGGCTCTTAGACTCTCAAAGAGTCACTGACAGCCCTTGAGTCTCCTACCCCCTATTTCCTATTTTCTATTCCCTTGCTGGCTCTGTCTAGCATATGACAGGTAAAAGGTATGTACTCATGGATGACAGAATAGAGTGGTGCCTATGGGAAATTGGAGATTATTGAGGAGTCGTTGGTTAAGATTTCAAGGCTATAATAAAGATTTTGCCTGAACTAAGAACTTAATGGCTATTCAGGAAACTTGCCAACTTTGATTTTCCCAGGTAATTTTTCTGGAGGTACTCAGAAGTTTAAGGCAATTCCTACAGATGTGCAATACTCTTTTTCTGCCAAGAGAAGAAGGAAAACTGTAAATGTTGAAACAAAGTCAAGTAAGATGGGCACTGAGTGTCCACTGATCTAGCAACAGACAGGTCATTAATAAATTTTGGGAACAGCTTCTGTTTGTAGCGAGGACTAAACATGGAGAAGGAGAAAAAGAAATATACAAACTCTGATCCTGAAGAGTAGGAGAGAGAAAAGACCATAGCTAAAGTATGCTTAAAGTCAAGGGTAATTTTTTTCCCAATTAAAGAGACTTGAGAATGTTAACTCCTAATAGGAAGTAGACAGAAGTGAGGGAGTGATTGAAAGTGGGAGATAAAGCTAGTCAAGTCTGTGAAGAAGAACAAGGAAAGGCCCCTCACGATTAATAGGGTTACCCTTAGTGATGAAGTTTCTCCTTTTGCTATAAAAGAAGGAAAGAATGTGTATAATAAGCAGGTCATGTGGTAAAAGGTCAGCTATCTCTAGCATAATTGTTTCTATTTATTCTGTGTGGTAAGATGAGAATCTAAATCTACTACCTCTTAGACAATGAGATAGAAGGAAAATAGTATGAAATTTGGGATAAAAGCAAAACTTGAAATAACTATTGTAGAAAGTTGAAGAGAAATAGAGAATAGAGACTTGCTTAAGGGCATTAAGGATACAATCGTTAATCCTTCAATAATTCTCTTAACAATAAACTGTGGCTTATATTTATATAGTTTCACAAAAGCAAACATTGATGTAATTGATGGAAAGGATAAAAATATTTTAAGCTCAAAGTTCTGGTTATTTGAGTCATAAAAGAGTTTTAGATTCCTATATACATATATGCAAAATTTACTCCATCCATTATCCTTTAAAAATACTTACAGTCTGAAATTAATTTTGTTTCTCTTATGTATTTGTCTTTAAGAAAACTATGTTTGATCTGGGCTGGGTGGTGTATGCCTATAATCCAAGCTACTCAGGAAACTGAGGCAGGGTGATTACAAGTTCAATTCCAGCCTTGACAACTTAGCGAGACCCTGTCTCAAAGCAACAACAAAAAATTAATAAATAAAAAGGACTGACGATAACAGCATTGTTAAAGTGTCCCTAGGTTTAATCCCTATTAATAAAAAAAGCTTGAGAATGAGTTTTTATTCATTTATGCATCTCCCTACAGTAATAAGCATACATATACATTTGGCATAGAATATATATATTTTTTTTACACTTTAAGTATACTTTGTCCTTCTGATAATAATTTTATAGCAATATTAGTTCTGTTGTTATCTTTACTTTGTGCTTTTACCTACAGTTTTTCTGGGTCCTTCCTTACTTGGGACAAGGCCTCATAGTGGTATGGGAACTTGAGAAATTATTTACTAGGATTTTCTGAAATTGTTTCTTTATTATTAATTTTACATTTACTATGACATTTGGTCATTCTCTGTCTTCAGGTTAAGCTAAGGGCATGATTTTGGATAATGTTATTTCTTCTTTTTTTTCTACATTATTTTTGGAGAAAATATTGGAAGAAATTGTTCTAGGTAACCACCATTATCCTCAGCTATCCCCAAATCACTTTAAATGTAGCTAAATTAGAAAGAATAATAAATTTAGTTGAGAAACTTGTTAAAATTTAATTTTATCTTAATATATAAATTTGGTCTGCTGATATACTAAGAAATGAAAAAGATGTAAATGTCTTGTTACTCAACTTGAATTAAACTTTATTTCAAATTCATATTCCTATCGGCTGTTATGAAACACACCTCACCACACACAATAAATCAGAAATCAATAAAACAAATAACTTAATCTGTGTCTTCACTGAGATTACTCCATTCATGTTGTATTGTGGAATGGATTTTTTGCTCTTGGGAAGAATGTGGGGAGAGTTAGGTGTGTGAGAATCAGAGGTTAACTGGTTATCTACATTTAAGCTTCTGTAAGAAACAGAGTTCTTCCCTGCATGACCTCATCAGAGCTAAAAAAGTGGAATAGATTTTCTTGAGTTCTTTGTATATCCTAGATATTAGACCTCTATCTGAAGAGTAACTGGCAAAAATCTTCTCCCACTCTGTAGGCTCTCTGTTTAGGTTCTTGATAGTTTCCTTTGCTGCACAGAAACTCTTCAGTTTAATGCAATCCCATGTATTGATCTTCCTTTGAGTTACTTGTGCTTTGGGGGTCTTGTTGAGAAAGTTTTTACCTGTGCCTGTGTTGAAGTGTTGATCCTATGCCCTCTTCAAGTAGCTGCAAGGTCTCTGGTCTGATTTCCAGGTCTTTGATCCACCTTGAGATGACTCTTGTGCAGGGTGAGAAAGTGGGGTTAATTTTCATTTCCCTGCATATGGTTAACCAGTTTTGCCAACACCATTTGTTAAAGAGGCTATCCTTTTTCCAGTGTATATTTTTGGCTCCTTTGTCAAAAATCAGTTGGCTGTAAGCCTGTGAGTCTGTTTCTGAGTATTCTATTCTGCTCCATTGGTCTATGTGTCTGTTTTTGTGCCGATACCATGCTGTTTTTAATTACTGTGGCTTTGTAGTAGAGTTTGAAGTCAGGTATTGTGATACCTCCTCCATGGTTTTTATTGCTAAGAACTACTTTAGCTATCCTGGGCTGTTTGTTTCTCCAGATAAATTTAAGGACTGATTTTTCTATGTCTGTGAGGAGCGTCCTTGGTAATTTCATGGGTATTGCATTGAATTTGTAAATCACAGCTAAGAAAGCAAATAAACCCCCCCCAAAAAATGGGCAAAGGATCTAAATAGACACTTCACAAAAGAAGAAATACAAATGGCCAATAAATGTATGAGGAAATGTTCCACATCATTGGCAACCAGAGAGATGCAAATCAAAACTACCTTGAGATTTCACCTAACTCCAAGCAGAATGGCAATCATAAAAACACGAACAACAACACCTGCTGGTGAGGCTGTGGAGAAGCAGGAACCCTAATATATTGTTGGTGAGATTGCAAACTTGTGCAACCACTTTGGAAGACAGTATGGAGGACCCTCAGAAGAATGGGAGTGAACCTACCATATGACCCAGCAATACCACTACTGGGTATACACCCAAAAGAATGGAAACCAAACTATCAGACCAACGCATGTGTATCTATGTTTATAGCTGCACAATTCACAATAGCCAAACTGTGGAAGCAGCCAAGATTTCCATCGACAGATGAATGGGTTACAAAACTATGGGATATGTACACAATGGAATTTTACTCAGCCATAAAGAAGAACAAAATCATGTTATTTGCAGGGAAATGGATGCAACTGGAAAACAATATGTTAAGTGAGATTCGCAAGTCACAAAGAGTAAAGGAACATATGTTCTCCTTAATATGCAGATGCTAGGGAGAAGATGGGGCTTAAAAGGGTCTCCAGATGAAAAAGGAGAGACCCTCGATAAGCAAAGAAGTTGATTTAACTGACAGAGGGGGGAGCATCCTAAGGCACATGATGTACTTACATAACTATATCAAGGTCACTCACTGAACTGAACCTGACAGGGAGGGAGGAGGAGGGAGCGGGATGGTAATTGGGGAAGCGGTCAAAAGAGAAATGTGTGCACATATGTCATTATTAATTTGTACCTAACAAAGATGTATGCTTACAATGCATGAATTATTACAATAAAAAAAAGTGGAGTAGAGTATTTTGTGATGCCACCCTGTTGGCTCCCCAGGGGACAGTTTTTCAGCATATATGCCACACTTTTTCATTAAGCTGTAGTTGTCACAAATAGTGCTAGGAAGTAAGGAAAAGATACTCTGTGGCACAGGAAGGATGTCAAGAAGCTAGAAGGGGGAAATATGAGTATAAAATAGTTTTCTATCTTACCTTAAGATATTATTTCAGTCCTACAACCTAATCTAAAATGAATATTATTCTGTTTTAATTATATAAAGAGAAAATAAATGCTTAATATACTTCAATTTTTGATACAATATGTTGATTTTTACTTCACAGTTACTTTAGAAATTGGTGAGGATTTTCCATTATTTCAATCCATTTACAGAGTGATTGCCACGGATGAGGACTTTGCAAATGGTGACAAGCTGGTGGTAGGTGGCCATCCTTGCATGAGATGCATATATTGTTTCTGCAGACTTTCAGAGCAATGCCATTGGGGGTTTCTTTTAAGTGTAGTTAAAGTAATTTGATAATTAAAGAGCATGTAATGAAGCCAGCAACCACACTAATGCAGTATTTGTGCTAATGTTGGAAATAAGATTTTTAGAAGAAGATATTTTCTTGAGGTATGCAGAAAATGATACAATGACTTTTCATAGAGGTGGGGTTAGGAGTAAGATGTCAGTGGTGAGGCAAAACTGAGGCTTTGTCTTTTGGGTGCTAATCAGAACCGTTTTATATTTCTAGTTATTTCAATGACACATGTGAATGTGATTTTATATATGTGTATATATATCGTTATATATATTATATAGCATCTCACATATGTGTGTGTTTTGATGTTTTAGCATCCTATTTAATAAATGCCTACCTCAGAGAGACATGCTGTTCTCCTAATTGATTCATGGTTGTAAAGTCTGTTAAAGATTTGGCAAAGTAAAAAGAACCTATAAAGTTCTATCTGGAGAGTTTAGTTGTGCTTTGGATTACAAACTCATCAGGCTTGTTCTACAGCTGTTCTTTCTGAAAATGTACTGAAGTAGTTTACTACTTCTAATTTAGTAGCTCACAGTATGAAGTAATGGGGCACCAAATGGTGGTGGGGTCTTCACAGACTGAGACAAAGTTATGACTTCACTGCTAGCTAGTGATGTGAACTTGGGGGAAGTCAGTCTCTCTTGTCCTTGATTATCACAATTGTAAGATTTATTTTTGTTTCCTTAACCTTCAGTGATATATGTACTGTTGTCAATCAAAGTAATCACAATCCCTGTGAAATGCTTCAACAATATTTTGTTGTAGACTAGCCAATATGAAATTATTAAGAAACATGGAATCTTTCTCACTAGATGATGTCTTTTTAATTAAAAAAATAACCTATGTCCAATTGAAAGTAGTTATTACAAGTTCTGTCCTTTTTGAGAACATGAGAGGGAGGAGTGGAAGATTGTTTTAAAATTTAGTGTTTTGAGAAATAATTATATTGGTAGAAGATATGGTACATATTAGATTGGAGAGAAATCCACAAGGGTAATTAAGTTTTTTCTTAATGATTTTAAAGGTACTTTTCAAAATAGACTTATCCACTTTTACCTCTTCTAAGAGAGTCTATAAAATAAAAGTGAAATGAAGAACATAAGTCACAAGCTATATATTCAACTGCTTTATTATTTGAAATATCTCTCTACTCATAATTCTTGTTTCATTTCATGAAATTTGAACAGTGATGAGTTTATCTTGTATATTCCTTCAGAGTCGTATTAATTTATGCAATCAAAATTAAATATTTTTAAATTTCCTTAGAAAATGTAGAGTGTTATACAATCCTATTAAAAGTAGCAAATATTTGGTTATATAATAGGCTAACCAACAAATTATTTTTCTTCTATTGTGAATAAGAATATATAAGTAGTTCTAATATTGGGTAGATCATAATTGTATCTTAATGATCTTCCATACCTTTCATCTGTTTTGATGTGATTAATGTATATTTTATTTTCTAGTACAGCATCGAAACACAGTTATCTGGACCAAAAAGTGGAGCAAACTCTTTTGGAGTGGATCCTGTAAGTGGTGTTGTTAGTTTGAAAGGTGAAGATTCCTTGGACTATGATGCTGGATATCATGTAATTAATATATTCATTTTCCTATGCAGAATGAAATAAATTTTTAATAATTTTGGACTCTTCATAAAAATTTAAACATGCTGTTATTTCAAAGGGATAGTAATATTTTGTGAGACTCATTTATAACGATTAATGCATTTGCTTAGATTTGTAAGTTAACCAAAAATCTAGATTCAAATATATAGAAATATATAGTTAGGAATACATAGTCATCATGTCTTAACTTTTCAGATTACCTATAGAAGTTTCAGGAAAAAAAAAACTTTTAAAATGTCTTTTTCATGAGGAAAAACCATATTGGTAAATCATTGAAATTTAAATCTTTCTGTATTGGGGAAGGGTTAAATGAGAAATGTGTGCATGTATGCTTTTACCAGCTTGTACCTAACAAAGATGCACCAATTAAAAAAAAAAAGAAATGGAAGAATCTTAAAACAGTGAGCTTTTCATGTAAAACTATTTGACCATTTATACCTTGCCTAGTTAGGATATTAAGACACTTAAGCAAGGCAAGAACAAGTGAAAATCTTATAGATAAGTTAGAAACTAACATAGTTAGAAAGAAGACAATCTCTGACAGTCCTTTGAGAGATATTACTTAAGGAAAGCATTTTGGGGGTGGTTTTTTGTTTTGTTTTGATTTTAGTGAAAAATGATGAATATGTGAGTAGAAACAACTGACTGGAAAGAAACCAGCTAATGGCTATGGGAATAGTCTGTCCACACAGAAATGAGGTGTGAACTTTGAAAAATAATGGGTGTTATTATTATCACCATTATCATTATTACTATTGTAAAAACATTTTTATTTTCTGAAATACTTCCACGTGTTATAACTCAATAAGGTGGCTGAGGAAATAGGGATAGACAGGAAAACTCAGGACACTGTAGTAAACATAGAGAATTCACTGTTTATTAGTTATTTAGGATGAAAAAGATCTCATAGTTGAAGATGTTCTCAAACTTTGTAGTCTGAAAGAACAAAAATGGAAGAAAGCCAGTGAATTCTTTTTAAAGTTCAATTTAGACATGTTGAACATGAAAGTACAGTGGTTAGGTCAATGTTGCACATACATAGCTTTAAACAATTTCAATACTAGGAGTACAATATGAGATTAAAATCAGGTGGACACAAAACATGGTGTTATGCATAAGAGCTATGCATTTAAGCAGTTCAGATCTATCCCATCTTCTCTGCCTCACTTCTGTTAATGGCCTTTACTCACATTCAACCACATTTCTACTGTGTAAGTCCTTCATACTTTCACTGTATACCTAGTGAACTCATTTTGTGAGATTTGACACCATGTTACTCATCCTAGAGACTGAGGGTCAGTACAATCCTTGCCAGCCCTTCACTTAGCATGGAGTGGATCCTACATTATAGGGAGTTATTGAATATTTGTACAAGAAAAATTTATAGTGGATCTCTTACTACCTCAGTGGTGTTTTGTTTGTATTTTCAAAGGGACAATTGGTCATACAAATAAACATCTAAGAGGTAAAATATATTTTGATGAGGAATATATTTGAAATCTGATGAAATTCTCTACGCTCAGAAATTGCATCGTGTCCTGGATCCAAAAGTGTAGCTTATGGTCCTGTTTCTAGGACATAGCATCAAATGGCCTGCTTTGTCAATAGTTTCATTAATTTTATTTTGAGTTTATGGTTGAATCAAGACTTTATTCATACTTTCGGTTCAATTGCACCTATATTTGGGAAAACAGTCAAGATCCACAGACCTCTGAATGAAATTTAATGACATATAAAATGAAGCTAGTTTGAAATTTATTATTAATCCAGAGTGTACAGAAGCACTTATATTCATTTTAACTACCTGTAAGAAAAATTTAAAATCTATTATCTAATTGGAGAAAAAAATAGCCAATCCAATAGAGACATACTGCAAAAACATATCTGTATTACCAATTCCCAAATTGTATACCATAAAGCTCCCCAAAATTCTTTTCCAGGCTTTCCAGCTTGCACTGAGAGCAACAGATACAACAGGTCTGTTCTGTCAAGGGACACTCATTATCAAGATTAGAAACTTAAATGATGAGAAGCCTCAATTTGAGTAAGCATACTTATTTCAAAGAATAATCACAGAAGAATGATTAGAGTAAACTTTTACATATATAATAATGATAATAAGGATTATGTAGCTACATGGAAAATATTTTATGAAGTTTTGTTAAAATACATCAATAATTAATGCATATGTTGATACAAGGTAAAATATGCGTCAGAAAACAATGCAATTACATTTAGAAGTAATGTTGTTAAAAGGCTTTGGTGTGTCTTTTTTCTTCCTTTTGTTTTCTTTCCCTGAAGGTTTTTTTCAAAACTATTGCATTGATTTTTAGTAACTATAATAATTTTAAATAAGAATTTTTTTTAAAATGTAGATAATAGCTGGTATGGTGGCACATACCTATAATCCCAGAACTTAGCGAGGCTGAGGCAGGTGGATTGCAGGTTCTTGGCCAGTCTGGGCAACTTAGCAAGAACCTGTCTCAAAATAAAAAATAAAACAAAAGTGTTCGGATGTAGGACCAGTGGTAAAATACTGCTGGTTCAATCTCCAGTATTACAAAAAAATAAACAATATTGTTATGTTTGTATATGAATGTATCACTACCAATGACATTCACATGCACAGGAAGGTAGGAAGGAACAACCGAAAGTTGTTGTGTGCTTATATGAATCACTTTGAATCTCATTATGATGCATAACTACAAATCGCCAATAAAATATATACAGCTTAAAATATCTGAACTATTTCATTCTAATATTCCTGAGGTATAAGTGTAGCATTCAAAGATGTTTTCAGATTGTGAGTGCCAATTAGATGCTTTTCTAAACTTCAAAATGTAGTAGTCAAATATACTACTCCAATCTAAGAGTAATCAAATGCTTGATTTGGACAGCCTTTCACCACACCAAACAAGATGAAAATAGATACATTTATTATCTATGTTCAATTGCCAACTAGTCCATATGTTGGGTATCTGGGATAATCAAAGCACATTATACTGTTTCGTTTCTTATTTCTTTTATGTCATGGCATCTTTGATATCTGACATTGTATCAAAGATTATATGATTGAGTTGGCCGTGGCAGTGCAAGTCTGTAACCTCAGTACTTGAGAAGCTGAGACAGGAGAATTGCAAGTCCAAAGCCAGTGTCAGCAACTTAGACCCTCAGCAACTTAGCAAGACCCTGTTTTAAATTAGAGAAAAGCTGAGGGTATAGCTCAGAGGTAGAATGTCTCTGGGTTCAATTCCCAGTACCAAAAAACATATAAAAATTAAAAAAGATTGTATGATTGAAAGTTAATTCTTATGCCAAAACTAAGTAATTTAGTGCCACAAATGAATATTCTCATCATTTAAAAAGTTTTGGAACACTTAAATTCTTAAGAAGAAGGGGTCTCATCACAGATATAGAAGTTTCAGGTTATCATAACTTGGCAATTATGCATGTAAGAATTTGTAAATTTGTATCTTCAACAGTTTTTTTTTTTAATGATCATTTTTTCTTTAGGCCATTTCCTTTGGATTCTATTAATGTGACTGAAAAGAAACCTGTTGGAGAAATTATAGCACGAGTAAAAGCTACAGATCGAGATGAAGATAGCAGTATCACTTATTCCTTTAAAACTCAGCAGGAAATGTTTGGTTTGGACCCTCGTGAGTTTTAGATAAATACTTGTAGCCTACTTTGGTTAAATATTCACTATATACTATCTGCACTCTCTGTAGAACTTGTGCTGGTAAAACTACTCTCTCAAAATTAATTGTAGAGAAGGAAACATACCAAGAATGTGTGACATTTATAGTTATTATTTTCCTACTTTTACTAAATGGCATTCTTAAGAAATAATGAGTTATATAGAGCTTTTCTTTTATAACTGGGTATCATCTTTTGGAGACAATTGGCACAAAGGCTCCAGTGGAATCCCTGTAAACTGTGGAACACATAAGTAATGTCAATCATCTTGATTTCATTTGTAGAAATTGAGGTTTCTTCATGATTTTGGATACTTGACTATGAATAGAATTTTGTCTATGTGAACAGAATTACTGTCAGAAGAATTTCTCCCTTATGTACCTGATTTTTTCAAACATGGATTCAACCAGATGAACAGAAGTATGAGGAGTTTACTGTGGGAGCTGGCTTCCTATTCTCTGACAGGCTGTTGTATCTAGGTAGTTTGCTAGAGCTTGAAGTCCACAAGGCAGAGAGTCAGGAAGAGAAGATGATTAGAAGTGGGGTAGACTGACACACAGAAGTAAACCTGAATCCCACAAGCATGGAATATAGCCCATGATTCTTATTGTCTGACATTGGTGGTGTTGGTATCTCACAAAAGCTAGCTTCAGCAACTTACAAAAGGCTGGGGGTATGGTTCAGAGGTAGAATGCTCCTGGGTTCAATCCCCAGTACAAAACAAAAACAAAAAAAAGAAAAAAGAAAGAAAGATTTGTGTTTAATATTGTGAAAATAATAAATAAGTAAATGACAATTTAGATACATATGATGAACCAATTTAGATATAGAATATGTAAGCATAAAGTAAGCAGAAGCTATTAAAGAAATATTTCCAATGTATATCTAATTGCTAAAATGACTTTTCATATAAATGGGAAATATATTATTAATATTATTATGTGAATTAAAACATCTATTTAAGTAAACAAATGTGTATTTATTGTTTGTATTGGTAATTCTTCATTTTATTTCTTTTAAATTAGTCACAGGTATAATCACTCTTCTTCAGCCTTTAAATCTTGACAACCCAAATAGCTCCAAAACCTACTTTTTGGAAATCGAGGCCACAGACAATGGAAATAATACGAACACTTACATGTTTACAGTTTTTGTGGAAAAAGCAGATGAACCCATTTCCTGTGATTCAAGTTTTTCAACAGGAGCAGGTATATTACACGTTGATATTACTGAAAACACTTATGACATCATACAGTAATAAAGTTTAAAAACAAAAACTAGAATTGTATTTCAAGTTTTTTTTTTATTTTAAGAAAGAGAAGCAAAAAAGCTGAATAAAATAGGATATATAACATTCTTCTAGAAAGAAAAAGAAATACTAAGGGTTAGTATAGCTCAAATTCCAATCCAAATTGTAATTATGCCTTTGTGTAGTAGAGAGGATAGGAGTAATTACAAAATTATTCTAAGATTATCTAGATAATATGTAAATTAACATGTAGCTTCATGAGTTATTAAATACATGAAAATCTAAACAATAACATATAACTTTACCTACTAATTTATTCAAGGTTAAAAATGATAGAGAATAATAAAGTATTTTCTAAGGTATAAATAAATTAATACTTTTAAAGGATGGAATTTTGAATAACCACACAAAATATCATCTCAGTAAATATTTACTTTAAAAATGATTATAGTC
>PVLC010013211.1:22411-42192 GCA_004027655.1 Graphiurus murinus | reverse complement strand
CCCCTGGCTTCTACTTCTTTTACTTACTCCTCACAACAGCCTATTTGTGGACGGTTGAACAAGCTTATAGAGGTTAAGAAGCTGCTACACGCCTGCAAGTGGCAAGTTTGCCTGGCTCCCTGCTCCTGAGAGTTGCTCAGTCCTGGGCTCTAGCGCAAGGGTAAGGCCTGCGAGGCAGCAAGGGCAGAAGGAGGCACCTGAGAAGGCCCCATTTCTAGACACTAGCTTGGAAACCCAGTGTGTACAAGTGACATTCCCCTTCCCATCCAGGGGCCCGCGTTAACTTACCTCTGAGTAATTCCCTTCCAGGCTTAAGATTATAACTAACATCAGAGAAAGTCAAATGCTCACCAAGACCAGACCCCAACTATCATTCCTCACTTCTTGCACTCAGACTCTGTAAAACTACTGATATGGGAAAGACTAAAATTCAACATGCACCACAATTCAAAGCTGCAGTAGCTTGGACAGCCACAAACAGTTAAATTTGATAATGCATTAATATTAATGGAAATGGGGAAGTAAAAAGGGGAGAACCTAGCAATGGCCTTGAATAGTTCTACATTTTTGTTTTGTTTTGGTACTGGGGATTGAACTCAGGGGCATTCTACCTCTGAGCTATACCCCCAGCCCTATTTTTTTATTCTTTTATTTTGAAACCGAGTCTCACAAAGTTGCAGAGTACCTCACTAGGTAGCTGAGGTTGGCCGCCTCCCGAATGCTGGGATTACAAGCGTGCGCCACCACGCCCAACTAGTTCTACATTTTTGAATACTTGACTTTTTTTTTTTTTTTTTGTAGTACTGTGGATTAAACCAAAGGGCATTCTACCTCTGAGATACATCCCCAGCCCTATTTCATTTTCTATTTTGAAACAGTGTCTCACTAAGTTGCAGATGGCCTCACAAGATGGCTGAAGTTGGCTATGAACCTGCAATCCTCTTGTCTCAGCCTCCCAAGTACTGAGATTACAGGTGTGCACCACTGTGCCTGGCTGGCTTGAATATTTTATTTGATATTCATTATTTTTCATATACCATAAGGTGAAGCTTGATGTGATATTTAGAGTCTGGTGGCAAGACACCATCTTTAGGATGGAATTGTTCTATTGTAATATCTTCAGACACTAAAAAACTAGACTTCTTTCAGAAAAGTCAGAGAGCCACTTTATAGCAAATTTTATTTGAGAAAGAGTCCCTTTGAAATGGAAGCAATTTACACAAATATTTTCACAAAGTTAGAATAATTTATTTCACAGAACAATTTCAACTCAAACTACTATGTCAGTTAAATGCCATTTTGGCTTTTCATTTACTTCAAAAATAAGTCTAAGCCGGGCGTTGTGGTGCACACTTGTAATCCCAGCATTCGGGAGGCTGAGACCGGAGGATCCGAGTTCGTGGCCAGCCTCAGCTACCTAGTGAGGCACTCTGCAACTTAGTGAGACTCGGTTTCAAAATAAAGAATAAAAAATAGGGCTGGGGGTATAGCTCGGAGGTAGAATGCCTCTGAGTTCAATCCCCAGTACCGCAAAAAAAAAAAAAAAGTCTAAGAGTCGCATGTGGTGATATATGCCTATAATCCCAGTACTTGGGAGACTGAAACAGGAGGATCACAAGTTTACAGACAGCCCCAGCAATTTATCGAGCCCCTCTTTAACTTAGTGAGACCCCGTTTCAAAATAAAAAATAAAATAGGGCTGGGGGTGTAGCTCAGAGTAGAATGTGTATGTAACACACACATACACACATACACACACATCTAGGGAAGCCAGATTAATCAGGAGTCTGATTATGTTTCTCCATATATGAAAGAAGACTAATCCTACCAAGAAGGCTTATCTTGGTCAAGCATATGGCCAACAGAAGCACTGTCACTTTCTAGTGACATTTATTGATTGCAATAAAGAGCTAGGAACTGGGGACTGCTAAATTCTAATAAAATTCCTCTCTGACTTTAGTCTTGGAAAAGAAAAATGATACATTGGACCCAAAGTAGCCAAGCACAAGAAGTGACCGTTACAGTACTGGTCCACGGAATGGTCTCCTTCTGCCAGTAATCTTTCAGCCATTTGCATCTTCATATGAATTTATTTCCCTCTTAAATGATGGATGAACTCGGCACATTTTCTCAGTTTATTCTTTCACATTTACCTTCTTTTACATCACCATGTGTTATGATGTAGTAGACAGTTTCTTTCCATGATCCACAGCCCCTCTGAAAACCTGTTTACTACATCATTGGAAGGGCTGATATGATGGAGTAAGAGGTGAAGTAGGATAATTCTTGTTATTTGCCTCCTGGGCATCAAGTCTGGGGTTGGGGTGAGGAATTGATAGCAAGAGGATTAGGGCTTCGAACTAAAGTACTAAAAGCACTTGGTGCCTCGTGGGAAGGGGAAATAAGATTTCAGCAGATGGAGAAGGAGCACAGGAAGGAAATCAGGAACCAGACCTAATCTGCTTTATGGTTTAATTAGATTCGGTCCTGGCACGGGCAGCCACCTCAGACACTGACCCCAGAACAGGACCTCAGTACCTACTCTTGGTAGGAAGTTTGTATGGAGCATCCCAGCACTATTTAGGAGGAAATAAAGGCTCCAGAATGGAGATATATATGTATATTACTGAACCAACTGTTGTCAGAAAATCAAGACACTGCATCCTAAATTTTAACAATTCAACTTTCCTGGGTTCCTCGGCTCTCCATACCCCTAGAAATACATATTTATCTTTTGTTTCAATAGCTAAACCATATTAAGCCACATTTACTAGAAAACTTAAGTTCTATTTCTTTTACCTTTGTGTGTTTGTGTGTGTGTGTGTGATACTAGGGATTGAACCCAGAGGCATTCTACCTTTGAGCTACACTCCAGCCTGTTTTTGTTTATTTGTTTGTTTTGAAACAGGGTCTTGTTGAGTTGCTGAGAGTCTCATTAAATTTCTGAGGCTAGTCTTGAATCAATCCTCCTGTCACAGCCTCCCAAGTACTGAGATTACAGTTGTATGCCATTGTGCCTGGCTGCCATTTTTTAAGTGTACAGTTCAATGGCATGAAATACAATCCATATTGCTGTGTAATCACCACCACTCTCCATTGCCAGAATGTTTTCATCTTCCCCTACAGGAACCACCCACTAACCATTTCCTCATTTTCTGTTCCACTCAGCCCCTGCTAACTACTGTTCTACTTTCTTTCTGTATGCATTTGACTGCATTAAGTAATTTGTATATATAGAATCATACAGTATCGGTACTTTCATGACTGGCTTATTTCACTTGGCATGATGTCTTTAAGGTCTATTCATGTCATGGTAAAGGCCCCCATGGTGCTGAAGTCTTGGTCGCCAGCCTGTGGTGCTGTTGGGAGACGGTGGACCGTTGAGGAGGTGGGGCCTGACAGGAAGTTAGATCTTCGGGGAGGTGCTGTTGGAGAGATATTGGGACCTTGGCCCCTCCTCTCTGTCTCTTTTGCTTTCTGGATGCTACATGGTGAGCAATTCACAGGCCTAAAAGTGACAGGGCCAAGTGCCCCTGACTAAGTCTTTCCTCTTTATATGCTGATTTTCTCAGGAGTTTTGTCGCAGTAACAAATAGCTACTAATACACAGCATGCATTAGGATTTCCTTTCTTTTAAAAGGCTGAATCATATTCCATTGTATAGGTATACAACATTTTGTCTATCCATTCACCCACCAGGGATACAATTACTTTTTAATAAACACACCATTTAAAAATGATGCTGTCAGCTGAGCGTGGTGGCACCTGTTGTAATCCCAGTACTTGGGAGGCTGAGACAGGAGAATCTCGGGTTGGTGGCCAGCCTTAGCAACTTAGTGAGGCCCTCCACAACCTAGTGAGACCCTATTTTAAAATAAAAGAATAAAATAGAGCTGGGGGTATAACCAGAGGTAAAATGCCCTTCAGTTTTATCCCTAGTACCCCCCAAAATTAAATAAATAAACAAATAAAAATGATTCTGTCCCTCAGAATAGAGAACTTGGAAAATTACACTTACTCAGTGATAACTTATGTCATGGTCTGAATCGGGTTCCTCCCAAATTCCTATGATGACGACCTCCTTGCTCAACGGTAGCGCATCTGATTCCAAATTCCAATGATGAATTTCTGACCCTCAGCACCTCAGAATGGGACAGCATCTGAAGATCATTCCAGCAAAGAAGTGATTATATCAGCATGAGACCGTAATGGTGGACCCGAGTCCCACCTGCCTAGGGTCCTTATGAGAAGCGAAAATTTGGACACAGAAGGACACCAGAGTGTACAGAGGGACGGCCACATGAAGATATAACAGGAAGAAGGCCTTCTGCCTTCCCAGAGAGGAGCCGCAGAGAAATGAACCTGCCTGCTCTTGATCTTGGATTTTTACGCCTTTGAGACTGTGGGAAAATAAATTTTTGTACTATAAGCACCCTAGTCTGTGGTATTTTTCTATGGCAGCCCCAGCAAATTAGTACAACCAGCTGCAAAACAGTTTAGGTGCTTTGTTGAAATTGCCTCATAATCAATTTAAGTCTGGGCGCCTGTGTCAGTCTCGTCATTTTACAGTCACAAACATTACTCAGCTTAATCACCAGCCTTTTCTCATCTTCTTTGGCTTTAAATGACTTTTGACTCCTTAGCAAAAATTTAAATCCTTTCTTAAAGGATAAAATGCCTTCTACTAAGGATACTTGAAGGAATACTGTGCCACCTTTGAAGGCAATTCCGAAAGGAAATTGCTTTGGGCGATAGCGACAGAGTTGAGGAGAGCATTTTTGTCTACCATGGTAACTTGCACTGAAGGAGACGACGCTCATTAAGATAAATATGCTCCATTACGTTTGCTAAGGAAGCTGTCGCCTTGCTTTACAGCCCGGCCTCTTCTTTATAAATATAATGCGTGTGCATTCAGCACTTCCCTCCTACTATTCTTCCTCCAGGAGCTCAAGTCCTTCAAAGACCTCTATGACCTGACTCTTAAACCAAAGCTGCAGAGCCTTCTGTTTCTTTAATCCGCAGCTGGGTTGCTTTGATACTTTGGTGAAAAGGATCGGCTCTCAATGGGGCTCAGTTCACAGGCAAGCTCCAGGGCAGCCCCCTCTCCTCCGCCCCCAGATGGAGCGGGGAAAGGTGGGGGTCATAATGAAAAGACAGAGTGATACAGAGAGGAGGGCCAGTCCTGGGAAAGCAGGCTTTCGTGTCACGAGGCAAAAGGACTGAGCTGGGTTTGGGGACCTTGAGCGGTTCTCTGCACTTAGCTTGGTGGAGAGTTAACATTTGTCAGGCACTATTTGAAAAAAGCTTTTGATTACATTATCTTGTAAAGTTTATTTTATTTGGTACTGGAGGCTGAACCTAGGGGCATTTTACCTCTGAGCTGCACCCCTAGCTGTAGTTTATTTTTTTATTTTGAAACAGGGTCTCACTAAATTGCTGAGGCTGGCCTTGAATCTGCAATCATCCTGTTTCAGCCAACTAGCCCTTTATTTATTTTTTTAAATTTTAATTAACTTATTTATTTTTGCAGTACTGGGGATTGAATCCAGGGGCATTCTACCTCCGAGCTATACCCCAACCCTATTTTTATTCTTTATTTTGAAACACGGTCTCACTAAGTTGCAGAGGGCCTCACTAAGTAGCTGAGGCTGGCCGTGAACCTGCAATCCTCCTGTCTCAGCCTCCCAAGTACTGGAATTACAGATGTGCACCACCATGCCTGGCTTTGTTTGTTTGTTTTGAAACAGGGTCTCACTAAGTTGCTGAAAGTCTTGCTAAGTTTCTGAGACTGTCCTTGAACCTGCAATCCCCCATCTCAGCCTCCCAAGTACCAGGATTACAGATGTGCATCACCATGACCAACTATTGTAAAGTTATTTTAGAAGTCTAAAATAGGTTGGAATAGAAACTATGCCCACTAGTATGATTGCATCAATCTCTATCTGTATTAAGGGTCCTTGTCTGCAAATTTTCCCTAAAAAATCTTTTTATATGACACCAACTTGGAATCTCACTTATTTTTCTGGGCATGGTGGTGTACACTTGTAATCCCAGTACTTGGGAGGCTGAGACAGGAGGATCACAGGTTCGCGGCCAGCCTCAGATACTTAGTGAGGCCCTCCGCAATTTAGTGAGATCCTGTTTCAAAATAAAGAATAAAAAATAGGGCTGGGGATATAACCCGGAGGTAGAATGCCCCTGAGTCAATTGCCAGTACCACAAAAAACAAACAAACAAAGCAAAACAAAAGTCATGTTTCTCTCTGGGCTGAACTTTTCAAGGAAAGAGTCTGTGCCTTCGTCATCATTACTACTCCAGCACAGCCCTGGGCACCTAGGAGCTGCTCTAAACATTGCTTGGATGACCTATGGCTCTTCACCTGATTTCATTTCCTGTTATTCCAACGTCCACTCTGCTCTGTTGTGTTCTTGTTTCCCCATTCCCAGTCAATTTTCTCACATTCTGTAATGCTGATGTTGACACTCAGATTAATGTAAAACTTTGTCTATGGCTAGAATAGCTTTTTTTCTGCACCACAGCTCTGATTTTGAACTTGTAAAGTCAGTCGGGGGCTACAAAAAGTGAATGCATTCTCTAATGCCTGGTTTGAGTCGGTTGGAAATTGGCTTGAATTAAAGCTCTCTGCCCTCCTTTTTTGGCCATCTCTCAGATAAGTAAAGAATGGTGTCATATCCAGAGGACCCAGCTATTGTAGTTCCCTTAATATTTTTTTGCCATCTGACTTTAAAATACCCTTTTAGACTTCCAATGACTAATAAAATTAGGTTAATGCAAGAGAACTTTTGCAATGAAATTCTCTTGCATGAAGAAAATCTTGTACAGAATGATCATTGTTTTCATCAAAAATAGACAAATGAAACAAAACAACTGTTAAAAGACTTGTCTTGATCTCCCACCATCCTGGAGCTCCATGGCTGGTATGAAATAGAAAGAACTTGTTCTATTGGTGCCCTCAGAATGTAACTTATACAAAATTATTGTCTGGAGACAGAGACTAAGAGTGATGCTCTCATACAGTGGGAGAAGTTTGAGTTCTTTATCCTTAGGAAAACAGTTTTCCTACAAGCTCTTACTATTCCAGCTGACCACAGTGTAGGCTGGCAGGTGGGGGTGCCCCCTTTGTAGACACCAAAGCCCTGGGGAAGTTTTTGTTTGTTTGTTTTGTTTTTGCTTTTTATTGCGCTGGGGATTGAACCCCAAGGCATTCTATCTCTGAGCTACACCCCCAGCCCTATTTTATTTTTTGTTTTGAAATAGAGCATTGGTAGGTTACTGAGAGTCTCGAGGCTATTCTCAAACCTGTGATCCTCCTGTTTCAGTCTTCCAAGTACTGGAATTACAGGCATGTACCACCATGCCCAACTCCTCAGGAAGTTCTTAATTGTGCCTGAACTTGGCAATCAGGAGTATTTGAGAATGAGCTTTCTTTTTTGAGGATGGAGGAACTCAATATGCAATTTACTTTTATTTTTCCTCAGGAGCTATTTTATTCTTTACTAATAGCAAGAAAAAGGACTTAGGAGGACCCTCAACATGGAAATGCCTAATTAGAAAACTTTCAAAGCTGACAGCATGTAAAACAATCACATTTTTTTTTCAGAGAGGAAAAAGACAAAAAAAAAAAGAATTTATCATTAGACTGCTAAAGAAGTCCTCCAATAAAATAGACTTCTTATTTACACATTCCATTTTAGCTCAGCCAGGCCTGCTGTTCTCATCTGGGAAGTCCAGTGTTCACATTCTCATTTGGAATGAAAAGCATCCACGCCCAGTTTACCTAACATCTCCTTTCAGAGATGTTTACTGACCCCTCAATCTAACCAAGCAACCAGTGCCATGGTTTATCCCCATCAAAATGCAAGTCAAAAGTTTTTCAATGAGGTGGTGTTGGGAGGTAGGGCTGAGTGGGTGGCGTTTGTGTCACAAGTAGATAATGTCCGCTCTCTGGAGGGAGGGAGTTCTCCGCTCTCAAAGGACTAGGTTATTTACTGTAAGAGCAGGTTGTTATAAAGCAGGGTCACTGCTGCATCTCTTCGTGTGTGCCCACTCGCCACTCTCACACCCTCTCCTGTAAGCATGCAGCATTCATTCACTTTATTGTGTTAGGTTGGGTTTTCCTGAAGGAAGAGCTTGCAACCAGGGCTTACATGCAGGTAGATTATTTGAGAGGTGATCCTAGGGAGGAGAGAGAGAGTGAGAGATCAGTAGAATAAGGTAGCAAACAGGGGGAACACACTACTGTGGGAAGCAGGGGCTCCATTCTGCTGGGACCACCTGAGAAGCCCATTGCATGTCTTCTAGAACTGCACTACTGAAAGATAGGAAGCAGACCCAAGTACCCACCAGCTACTCCCCACTGATCAAAGGGCATCCTCATTGGCGTTAACTTCCTGACCCACGCAGGTGCTTGAGCCAACCCAGCCCTCCTCGGTACCTGTGGTGCCCACGCCTAGACGGCAGAGATATGTGAAGTATAACTTTTCTTTGGCTATAGAACAAATCATGCCGAAGTTTTGTGACTTAAAGCCACAGTTATCATTTCATAGTGTTATGGTTTGAATCCAAATATTCCCCCAAAGGCTCATGTGTTGTACGCTTGATCACAGTGCAGCCCCGTCCCGAGGTGGGGCTTTGGGGCAGTGACTGATCGTGAGGGCTCTGTCCTCGTCAGTGTTGAGTGCACTGATGGATTCATAGCTGAATGGACTTCTGAGGATTCAAGGAAACTGTAGGGGTGGGACCTAATTGAAGGGAGCAGGTCCTTGGGGACTATGTCTTGTCCTCAGACCCTTCCGCTCTCCCTCTCCCCTCCTGACTGCCATGAGGTGACTCTGCCACACACTTCACCAGACGTTTACCACAGGTCCAGAGCAGTGGAGCCAGCTGACCATGGACCAAGACCTCTGAAACCAGGAGCCAAAATATATCTTTCTTCCTTTAAGTTGTTTCCCTCAGGTATTTTGTCACATCAACAAAAAGCTGACTAACACATGTAATTTTCGTGGGTGAGGAATATAAGAGCAATTGGGACACTGGATCAGGATTATTCATGACACAATCAAGGGGTTGACCCACCTTGTGACATCCAATGGCTTGGTTGGGATTGAACAATCTGCTTCCGAGATGACACATGCACAGAGCTGGTGGCAGCCAACCTCAGGTCACACTAGGTATTGCCAATAGGCCTTACCAACACAGGGGCCTCTCCATAGGACTGCTAGACTGTCCTTACTGTACTTCTAGAAACTATCTTCTTCCAGAAAAAATAATCCAAGAGAGAAAGAGAGCAAGACAGAAGCCACAAGGTCTTTTATGACCTATCCAATAGCATTTATTGGTCACACAGACCAACTCTGATATACTGTGGGAAAGGACTACAAAAGAATGGGCATGCCAGAGAGTGGAGATAATTGGGAGTCATCATGTAGGTTGGCTACCATATATGAATACAAGCTTATGGGGCACCGTCAGCACAGAATGTACCAGAACCTACACAGAACTGTATACACCAACTGCCGAAATCACACACGAGGTCACAGGGATGTGGGTTGTGGCACTCCAGATGCCCATTCGAGCTATGCTTCCTTCATGCCTCCCACCACTCATAACCAATCATTTCCTTGGTTCCTCGAGTTGGAGCCAGGAGGGTGCTCAATTATCTCAGAAAACACCAACATGCAAAGCAGACCTAGAATTTTACAATTACAAGGATACTAGATGGTCTGAAAATGGCACACATCTCGGATTGATTAAGTCATTTAGAAAGTTTATTTCCTGGTGTTCTTTCACCCCCAAATGTCTGCCTTTTAACAGGGAACAGAACAGATCAGATGCTCCAACTTTATGGACTAGAACAAGACACAACCCTAAAGGAAACAAATCTGTATTATGGTAAGAACAAGATTCATTTTGGTTTAAGTCTGCTTAACATTTCAGCAGACTCCTTCAGACTGTCAAGGTCACAGAGGTTGATAAACACATGCCCCAAAGTCATGGTTTTTTGAAACATGTATAACTAAGTCATTTGCATGTATATAAGAAAAGGCATTTCCCCTTAGAGTGGGATAAAAAACCTTGGTCTCAAAGACAATTGCCCATCCAACATGAATCTTCCTCCATTTCTTTTATTAACAGATTCCAATTTTGGTGCTCAGCCTAAAAAACGACATATAACTCCTTACCTTCTCTAGCAACTTGGAGTGGCTATGTGACTGTTCTGACCAATGAAGTTTAAGATTTCCGTGAAATCTGCAGGTGAGTTCTGGTATTCTGCTTTCCGGACACACACACATTGCTCCTCCATTTGTGTTTTGTTTCTGCCTGGAAAGGCAAGATAGTGACTGGAGGCAGAGCCATAGTAGCCACCTTGCAGTCATGAAGGAAAGGCCAAGATAATTAAAGAGCTCTTGAGCTACCAAACAATCAGCCATGGGTTGACTCTGTAGTTGTTGGGTGAAAAAAAAAGAAACCCCTCGGTGGCTTTTCCCAATGCTGTTGGGTTTCCTGATACATGAGTCGAACTCAGTGCCTAATGGATACAGCTGGCAAAGATATTTTTAGGTCAACCCTAATGAAGTGATAATTTTGTTGCATTGATTGCTAAGTTAAAAAATATTATCTTTGAAGAAGTTGTTTCAAAGTTTCAAATTTATAAAAACCATTATTTATAAAAAAAAAAAAAAAACAAATACTTGTCTCGTGACAATCCTGACACTTCTGTACACTGGTGGGTTGTTTTGGCCCCTTCAAGCTGGCTAAATGCTCATATGCCTTTGGGTCTTCATGGATGACAGGGCCTCCATTGAGATGCCACCCCCAACTTGCCTGACAGCTCCGTGCCAAGGCTTTTGCTGACTCTCCCAATCTAAACTAAGTATCCTAGCACTATGGTTTGAATCTGGTTTGACCACCCCAAAATTCAAACTGAGGCTTAATGCTGCAGTGGTAGAGGTGTTTGAGTCTCAGGGGTAGAGCCTTCATTAACAGATTAATGTCTTCTCTCAGGAATGAGCGAGTTCTTGCTTTCACAGGACTGGATTATTGATATAAGGCAGGGTCACCCCTGTGTCCACTCGCCACCCAAAACACTCTCCACTGGGTGATGGCATCTGTCATGTTGTGATGCAGTAGGAGGCCTTGGTTGGGTCATCTCTTGATCTTGAACTTTCCTGCCTCCAAAACTGAGATCTAAATAAATCCTTTTCCTTTAAAAATTACCCAGTCTTAGGTATTCTGTTATAGTCATAGAAAATGGACCAAGATACCAGTTATATTCTCATGCAAACATAATCTTTTCTTTCTGGAACTTTCCAAATTTATATATATGTGTATATATATATATATACATATATATATATATATATTTCTTACTCAGAGCATATGCATAACCTGTGTTTCCCCACTGAACTGTGAGCTCCATGAGGTCAGGGGATGTGTTAATTGTGTTTGTGCCTGTGTCCCCGTCCCTAAGAGTGCAAGGTGTAATGTTACATCCAAGCTGTCTTTCAAGGAACCACCTGAGAAGTCCAAGTGGAGTGGTGCAGGGGCTTATTGAATTTAGGGATTATCAGAGATGATGCCCATACTAGACTCTGCTCACTGAAATGTTTAAGCTTTTCTTTTTGTTGCTTCGTTTTCATTACTCCTCATTGCAAACTTCTGAGGACAGGAATGTGTCAGGGACAACATCCTCCACAGAGCAGTCTGGGCCCAACTTCCAGCCAGTCAAGACACTGTCCAGGGGAGGCAGGCTAGCTTCTAGTCCCTGTTAGTTATCTCTCCTGTTAGCAGGAGAAAAACACTGACTATCCATATGCAGAGCTGAGAACCTCTGAATGCTTTCTTGTACAATTTCTTCTTAAGGCCTGTATTTTGAAGAAGTAAATATAGACTGGAAAGCATCTCTTTATACTGGAGGCCACACAGGCATCCGGAGAACATTTAACTGTGGTGATACTTTGCTCCCACATAACGGTTCTGTTTGTTGGAGTGTAACACAAAGTTGTGTGGCTTTTCAGAAAGGCGCCATGCCCATTCTGAGTTCTACAAAACTGAAGGCAAAAATAAGCCATTTTTGGCATAGGAAAACATATCCAAACCCAAATGAAAAGATAAGGAGAAGCTGGAAAGAAATCTAGCAAGTCACAAGAAAACTTGAAAATATAATGCCTGCTTAGAAAATATATCACTGTTTGCTGCTTATTCTGCTTCTCTCCTCTCAGCACCTACTACAATAGAAGTGCCTATAAATGACTCCTGCTTATCCGGAAGTCTGGTTAATCCACACTGTCTGGGGCTTGGAGACATAAAGGCAGGAAGTGGGATAAGAGAGAAGGGGAGGTGAGGGTCTGCTGGAAGCGGCACTTCCAGGCATAGGCCGCACACTGCCCACTGCAGAGCCGGGCAGCCTTGGTAACCGCAGGTCAGCTGGAGATCATATTCTGTTTGGTGCTTATAGATCCACATTACTTGGGTCTCAAAGAAGCCAGGTAGTGAATAAATAAATCTGATTCAGCAGTGATTTAATTCTAGGTAGTAATTTTATAAGCTGCTTGATTTTCTACTGGAATTAGGATATAAATCCTAAAAAAAAGTATTTTAAATTACTAAGTAAAATTAAAGGCACCCTATATGGGGGTAAAAACATTTTACCAATCCTTTAGTCATCATTTGATATTTATATTCCTGTTTTTTTTAAATGTAATCTTAAATACACTAAAAGTATTGTGCAACAAATAGCATCTAAAAATTAATAATGCTTCTTGGTGACTTTTAGATGAGAATCTTTGAAAGTTTACTGATAAGTTATCTATCACAGAGGCAATTCCTGATAAAGAATGGACCAGGAAATAGCAGAGCCATAGAATTAATAAACTCAAAGTAGGGAGTTATGTAATTTTATACTTTCTATATCACTATAACAAAGGTGGTAAGGGTAGACCTAGAGAGAAGACGCTGCCTCTGCAGGGACAGACACACTTTCGAATACTGTTCCATTGATGATACACTGAAAACCTGATGGGACTAAAATCTTACCAAGAAGTTATGACCAAACGTGGTGGCGCACGCTGTAATCCCAGTACTTGGGAGGCTGAGACTGAGGATCCGGGTTCGCAGCCAGCCTCAGCTACTTAGTGAGGCCCTCCGCAACTTCATGAGACCCTGTTTCAAAATAAAGAATAAAAAATAGGGCTGGGGATGTAGCTTGGAGGTAGAATACCCCTGGGTTCAATCCCCAGTACCGCAAAAAAAAAAAAAAAAAAAAAAAGAGCTATGACCAGCTGGGTATGGTGGTGCATATCTGTACTTGGGAGGTTGAGGCAGAAGGATCACAAGTTCAAGGCATGCCTTGGCAACTTAGTGAGAGCCTCAGCAACTTAGTGAGACCCTATTTCAAATAAAAAAAAATAAAATAGTGCTTGGGGTGTAGCTCAGAGGTAGAACATCCATGGGTTCAATCCCTAGAAACACACACACATACATTACATTATAATCTTATAGATAAGTCATTTCAAGTCCACAAAAATTAGGTGTACCAGGGCCCACAATATCTATTTCCTGGGGAATGAGACTCCGCAGACCTTCAGGTCAGAAAAATGAGTAGGACCAGGCATACAGCTCATATCAGTGCCAATAAAGTGTACACGTTGTTTATTGTTATTGCTCCTTTAACTACAAGTTGGAATGCACACAGCACAGAGCATTCTACATATCTGTGCTGAAGTCCTAATAGGTGAATAAATGAACACATCCTGGAACTTTCCCATGAAGGTGTCCATGAGAAGGCCTCTCAGGTTAGAAGTTAGCGTCTAGTTTGTCTCTGTGTTCGTCTTTAGGTAAACAGTAGAGCCATTTTACCTGTATGTCACAGTTTATTCTGAGGCACCTGGGCCAGAAGAAAGACAGATGAATGTCTATCCTGCAGACAGTGTGACGCTTACTCTTCGGTGGCCTTGTTTGGGGTATGCACGTGGAGAGGCGTTTAACAAGCCATCACTGACTATGACAGCAGGGACATAGGAGCAATTCAAAGCAAGGAGCAGAGACGATCTCTTTGGGAGAACAAATCTGATTTAGAGGCATCCCTGGCGCACTTTTTGTGGATTAAACAGGGAGCCAAACACTTAGCTTCAATATCACCATCTTTCGTGCACCCTTGAGGAAAAGCTGCCTGTCAACACTGGGTAAACAAGATGAGCGATGGAAGGAGAAGCGTTTGGAGGCAGGAGCGCTGCGGGCATGGAACATTCAGAAGACCTGCATGCAAGCCGCCATACATGCCCGCCCTCTGCAGTCTGCAAACGCTCCCCACAGCCGCTAGACTCTAGCAGTTGTCCTCTGATTAAATGAACGTAGTGAGCATGCTAATGTTTGTGCCAACAGAGAGGCAGACAAGCACAGTTAACATAAAGTAATGAGACATCTTTTATAGGCACATACACACAGTTACTTCCCCTGTCCCTGTCCACAGACTCCAAAGTGCTGGACATAGAGATGCAGGTCCAGCAAATGGCTTTTTGCTAGAAGGTTACAAGAAACTATGAACCAGACTCAAAGGAGTGCTTGAAACCTAGATACACAAATCTGTTTGTGTAGCCCAATCTTTTTTTTTTTTTTTTTGCGGTACTGGGGATTGAACTCTGGGGTATTCTACCTCCGAGCTATACCCCCCAGCCCTGTTTTTTATTCTTTATTTTGAAACCGAGTCTCACTAAGTTGCGGAGTGCCTCACTAGGTAGCTGAGGCTGGCCGCGAACCCGGATCCTCCGGTCTCAGCCTCCCGAATGCTGGGATTACAAGCGTGCGCCACCACGCCCAGCTCAAACCCAATCTTTAATTTCTATTCAAAGCCTCTAAAATAAAACATCGGGAAGCATCATTTACTCAAAGCGTGGGTGGTGGCAGAGACAAGGAGCTGAGCTGCAGGGGACTGTGGAAGAGAGGGGTGTGAGGACAGTGTGAGCCAGGAGATTACCTGCCCTGATCTCACTGATAAAAACATCCACTTTCTGCTGGGCATGGCGGCACGTGCCTTGTGATCCCAGTACTTAGGAGGCTGAGACAGGAGGATCACAGGTTTGAGACCAGTCTGAGCAACTTAGCAAGACCTGTTTCAAAAAAAACCCAAAAAACTAAAAAGGACTGGGGGTGTAGCTTGGAGGTAGAATGCCCCTGGATTTAATTCCAAAAAAAAAAAAAAAAAAAAAATCCTCTTCTTTCCTGAGGATCAGAGTCTGTTGATGGAAAATCTTATAGATTGATGGTCGCCAGATTAACTAAATTACATTCAACACTTGTTGATCAGTATACTCTATGTTTTTCACACTGTGATGGTACAAAAGAAGACATAAAAATGACTAATCTCAACCTCCTCTTAAAGACTTCTATAATTTAGTATGAAAGCTTATAGTAACTCTCTAGGAGACGGGTCTATAAAGTACTAGTTGGCTTCAAGCGGAAGTAATCTATTAATTCAACTATCCGTCTACTCATTTATTTACTTAGATTCTTAAAATCTAGGAGATTGTATCTGAACTCTCTTAAAGTTGATTTTTACAATATTCAAGTTATTTTCTCATTAGTTTTATCTTTTTTTATTTTGTGGTCCTGGGGATTGAACCCAGGGGTATTCTACCTGAGCTATATCCCTAGCCCATTTGATATTTTTAATTTGAAACAGGGTCTTGCTAAGTTGCTGAGGCTGGCTTCAAACTTGTCTTCAAACTTGATCCTCCTTGTCTCAGCCTCCCAAGTACTGGGATTACAGGCCTGTACCACCATGCCTGGCTAGTTTTATGTTCTTTTCTAAGACCTTTCCATCACCAGGCTTTCTAAAACCAGTCTGAAACCAAACAAATTAAATTAACAACTGTTAACATCTGAAACATAAGCTATTTTTGGAAATAAGGGACAAAAGGCTTTGAAATAGAAAAATAAATATCCAAAAATTCATGCATAGTTCTACAATTCTACAAAAGTGCCCTCGGACTTTTTTCCACACAATTATAAAACATGCTTATAAATTAGAGGCTGAAAGGCACATTGATACTGACAAAAGTGACAGCTGACAGCAGAGAAGAGATGGAAAAATATGTTTAAGTCAAACTAAAGAACTGAAGGGTAGTTGTTTGAGAATCATTTAATATATAAGCATAAAAGCTCCAGCAACCAGTTAGACATGCACGGTCTCACTAAAAGAAGCAGGTACACTGACAGCAAGGGAGGCCGGAGGTAACAAGGAAAGACTTCAAAGACGACAATGGTCTGGGCCATTGGCTAGGAGCGACAGCTCTACGCGCCTTCATAATCCCTGGGAAATCACATCATTATGTCATTGTTTTCCATAATGGTGGCCCTGAGTCATCAAGGAAAACTTTGAATCCTGTTTAGTATTCTCTATTTTAAAAAGCAGGAAATGCTTTGGGGCCAGGAGAATGAATAATGCATTTTAGTTTTATAGGCAAGGTTTGGTTGTGTACACATCTGATATATTTCCTTGGTACTAAGATCTCTCTAATCAGAGGCTTACAGTGTTCCTGATCAATAAAATGTTCCTCTAAAAATGTTCTCTAATAACTATCTCCGTAACTAAGTGAGACCACAACTTAGGACGACCCTATTTCAAAATAAAAATAAATAAATAAATGAATAGGGCTAGGGGTATAGCTCAGAGGTAGAATGCCCCTGGGTTCAATCCCCAGTACCATACACACACACACACACACACACACACACACACACACACACACAATTCTCTAATAACTATCAAACACATGAACACATCATTGGGAATGATTAATCAAAAACAGATAGATTATATTCTTCAGATTTTCACCATGATTATTCTTGTTTATCTTTTTTCATTCCCCCTTTGGTACTGTAGATTGAACCCAGGGATGTTCTACATCTGAGCCACATCCTCAGCCCTTTTTATTTTTTGTTTTGAAACAGGGTCTTGCTAAGTTGCTGAGGCTGACCACAAACCTGCAATCCTCCTGTCTCAGCCTCCCAAGTACTGGGATTACAGGTGTGGGCCACCATGCCCCACTTCCCCCATGATTTTTCTAAAACACTAAATCTAACCTATACTGGGGAGATAATTCTGTGTACCTTTTATACAGATGGAGAGATCATGAGAGTGAGGAAAGTGATAGCAGTAGAAATAGCAGAAGAATATATGGCAACTTGGCTGCACAGATTTTGTGGTGGGAAGTTGATGGGACCCTATGGAGACCCATGGGGTTGGCAGAATATGAGAAAATGACCTTTCCCCACCCCGCCTCGATATCCCTTTCTCCAATAGATGTGAACATTACAACAGGCATGTAGTGCTCAGGCCCTAGGGAAGGGCCATACTTCTGTGGATGGTCCCTGTATCTTTCATATGAAGGAAGATGGCATTGGAGTAGAAAATAAACTTTGAGAGACAGGCCCTTCCTTAGATGGGAGAGAGAGTGCCTGACTTTCACTGAGTCTCCCTTTCCTGGGCCTAGGCTTGGAGTGGTCTGGAAACGCTGAGGGTGTTGTTTGAGGGAGCACCTTAGTGAAAACAAAAGTGGGTCCCTATGTTGGATCAGGAGGAAAGGAGGAGAGTCAAAACACCCTCGGGTCCTGTATGGATGGGCAAGCTTTATCACATCAGCTAGAGTTCTTAGCTGCAGGTGAGTTCTATGTCTGTTTCCCTTTAATAACACAAAACTTTGCAGTTTTTTTTTTTTTTTTTGCACAGTACACTTGGTTCTCAGAGGTCACCCAACCCCATCATTTGCATCCTTGACCAATAACTTCCCATCTCCCCAGGCAGTCTTAGAAAACTCTTTAGAAGACAGCCATGGTAAAGTTACACCTCACATGAACGGGGCTTTAATTTCTGGCCTACCAGAGGATCCAGCTATATAGCCACTTTCCCTTTTGCTCTTTGTGAAATAATGTCTTCTAGTTTTCCTAGTTCTTGTTTCATAATGATCAAGTAACATTTAAGTTAGATTATAGAGAGGCTGATGATAATATCCACTTGGTATATTTCTGATGACTTTTTCTTGTCCTTTAGTCATTTCAAATCTTGGTAAACATCTGCACCTGAGGGTGAGCAGGAAAAGAGGTGTTAACAAAGATCAGAATGACTAATGCAACGGAAAATATTTAAACAAAATTATAGGCATGGGATTACCTTAAATTGCCATTCATCTTGTGGTTTTATTTTTGGAAATTCACTAGAATACTGGACATCACTAAATATATCTAAAGATAGTCATGCAGTAACATTACACAGACATACCATTATTTCTAATCAAAAGAGCTCAAAGCATTTCCCCATAGTCTCTGCCTCAGCGGCCGGCCTGAGTGGAATTCCCACTCCTTTTGGTATGGGTTTGAGAGCTGGGGCATCATCTTTATCTACTGGCTTCTGTGGTATTTACTGCATCCAAAATGAAAGCCTCTGCATTTAAATGTTGCCTGGCAAAAACACAGTATCTTGCTTTCTTTTATTCATTCATTTGAACTAATTATTGCTATCATAGTCTCATGTGCATTTTTCCCAAACCATAATGATTTGAGACTTATAGAGTATGGTAAAACACTTGGATTATTTTTTCAAGCAGGCAATTTTGTGAAGCCAATGGTAGTAATCTGAGCCACTTTTTGGTTTCTAAGGATTTCATCCATTCACGGGGATGATTTCAAGGTCCATACAGTTTCTTACCTGGAGACTAACATCCCAGGTTCAAAAATCCCATTTTCCCTCTCCCACATGTAGAATACAGCTGTGAGAACTTAAAACAGGACATATTCTTTTGCAAAGTATCTTTTTTCCTACCTCCTTTGGTTTAGAGCATCTCTGAGTTCTTTGTAATTAGTTTAAAAGAAACATGGAAAAATAGTTATAGTTTTCAAATAAACTACATGTTTCCCTTAGGAATGTAAGCTAAAATGTGTATTTATTTTTAAAAACCAAATGATATGACTATAAGAAATGTCATACTGGGTCAGCCCAATGGTCTAACCAGCCTGTGGTTTCAAAGTCTCATAGTATTCCATTAATGCTGGCCTAAGAAGCATGGGGACATAGTTCCAACTCCCTCCCAGGTTTCCCCTAATACTCAAGTCTGGATTTACCATTCACAGAGTCATCTAACACTTTCCTAAACTTATTTATAACTTTAGCTTATATCAACTGTAGAAATGAGTCCCACAATGGCAGGGGTACTACACCCTGCCTACCATGAGACTATAGCAAGGGTACTTTTACAGGAGAATGGAGATTTGGGATGAGTAATTCAATCTATCATAGTTGTCTCTTGGGTACAAGTATTCACAACCCTCCAAAGGTAATATCCCCATCCGGTGAGCTCCCCTCCCAAAGCCTCATTCAATCATGGTACGTATTGTAAGTCTAGGATCTCCCTATCCACATCAGGTCCCGATCCTGCCTCTTTGATCCAGAGAGCTCTAAACTGAATAGAAAAGCAACTGCTTCCTACGTACCTGTGGCATGCAGCTTCTAAGATGACGCTTGCCTCCTGGTATTTGTGACATTGTATTATTCTCTCCCATTGGATAATTTGCATTTGATCAATAGAATATGACAACATCAAGGGGATGGATGTCACTTTTATTATTGGGTTACCTAAGACCGTGACTTTCATCTTGCTCGCAGTCTCTCTCCCTCTTGGGTTTTTTTTTTTTTTTTTTTTTTTTTTTTTTTTTTTTTTTTTTTTTTTTTTTTTTTTTTTTTTTTTTTTTTTTTTTTTTTTTTTTTT
>PVLC010013211.1:0-22311 GCA_004027655.1 Graphiurus murinus | reverse complement strand
GGAACCAAATCCTGCCAACCATGAAGATGAGTTTGGAAGTGAATCCTTCCCTGTCAAACCTCAGACAAGACTCTGGCCCAGGCTGACAACTTATATGAAGCATGGGACAGATCCTGAGTCAGAACAGTGAGATAAAAAATATGTGTTGTTTTGAACTGCTAAATTTGGGGGATAATTTATTACCTAGTATTAAAGCTAAATACAAGCTTTAATATTGTGAAACAAATAGTTTAATTGCAAAATATAGAAACATAAAGTTAACCATTTTTAACATTGAGTATACAGTTCAATGCTTTAAGTGCCTCTACATTGTGTAGCCATCAGCAGTCTCCATCACTAGAATTTTTTTATTATCCCAAACTAAAGCTTTATATCCATTAAGTAATAACTCTCCATATGTCCCTAGTTCTACCTCCTGGTAACCACTATTCTACTTTTTGTCTATAAATTTGACTATTCTAGGTACCTCATGTAAGTGAACTCATACACTATTTGTCGTTTGCGTCTGGTTTGTTCCACTTAACATAATGTTTTCAAGGTACATCCATGTATCAGAACTCATTCCTTTTTAAGGCTAAATAATATTCCATCACATATATGTACAATATTTTGTTCATTCAATCTTCCATGGACATTGGATTGTTTCCATCTCTAAGCTATTGTATATAATATATTGTGTATGATGCTAATGTGAACATTGATGTATTATATCTTCAATTTTATAATTGAGTAAGTCTTTCTAGTTTGAACAACTTATGTCATAGAAAAAGGAAAGAAAGAAAAATGATATCCCATAGTAAATAATGGGTTAATTCTGGACACACTTTAATTGAGCACCATCCTCATGCTCATTAGGCTCTTGGTGAGATATACAACCACCAGTGCTTGTCAAACAGAACCAACCTCTTTATACACTTGCTGGTTTACTCCTTACCCAGGAAAATGTTCTATTTCAGGCCAGGAACTTAAAATATTTTTAGGAAAAGAAACCTTTATTCAAATGAAATTATACTTAGTGTGACAGGTTAAATTATTGATCACAATTCTTTCCTCCAATGTATAATATGATATATTCATATTCTCAACACGGTCCTAGATGGTGAAATGTACTTTCCTACTCCTTCACTCTGGACCATGCCATGTAACTTGCTTTGGTCAATAACATTTTAGTGGCTTTGATGTGGACAAAGGTTAAAACATGCTTTTGAGTTTTTCCTTACTTTGGCTCAGACCTTCAGATGACAGCCAAGCCCAGCTGGCTCATAGCCTGAGCAGAGCCACTCTAGATATGCTTATTATTGTAAATAGTTGACGTGTGTGTGTGTGTGTGTGTGTGTGTGTGTGTGTGTGTGTGTGTGTGTTGCTGTGGATTGAACCTAGAGTCATTCTACCTCTGAACTATACCCCTAGCCCTACTTCATTTTTTATTTGGAACCACAATCTCACTAAATTGCTGAGGCTGGCTTTGAACCTGTGATCCTCCTGTCTCAGCTTCCCACGTACTGGGATTACAGGCATCCACCACCACACCCAGCATAGCTGACATTCTTGTGGCTATTTTTTAAACAGCAAGAGCTGACTAATACAGACATGAGTACCTCTCCCCAGCTCCACTAAATACTTGTTGACTTCACAGGAATAGCTGGCTCTGGTTCTGGAACTGGGTAGTGCACAGCAAAGAAATTGTTATAGGAAGCTTGAAAAATAGTAATCTGTGTTATGTAGTAATAAAATTGTCACCAGAGGTAACTTGGAGGACAAAAAAAAATGTACAACATAATTGCTAGAGAAATTTGGACAAGAAGTTTTGAGGCAGAACATTGAAAGTAAGCTGCATTTAATAAGGTACTACAAGAAACGAATGAATCCAGGAAAGATTCTATCAACCCGAAGGTGTGGGTATTAAAACACAGCTCAAGCAAAAGTTAAATCCAGGTGCTATGAGTCAGAGATGACCTTGGAGTAAGTATCAAACCAAAATGCAGCTATAACATCTGCTGTTAAGATTTTTGAAAAGAGCACAGTGTGTATGTCTAGCAGATTCCTTCAAATGGACAAAAGAACTCCCAGAAATCTTATGGTAAAAGTCCCACAGAAACCCAAATGTTCCCAAAGTAGTAATTAAGTCTAGAGAGATAAACGCTTATCTCAAAAGGAATTGTGGAGGTGCCTTTAGCATATGAAGTTGACTGGATTAATAAAAAGAAAACCCATGACATTTGTGAGAGACACACATTGACAACAAATCTTCCAGTCTAGGCCAAAAGAGACTGAGATGCTTCCCAATGTAAAATGACCTTCAACTTTCTACAGGAAGAAGGGTTCTGGAAAAAGAAAAAAAAAAACAAAAAACTGCTCAGTTGATAAGAAGGCCATATTCTCCAATATTCTTTTCACAAGAAAGCAAGGAGTTTGATAGAATGGAAAGGGCCTTTGAGAAGATAGAGCCAAGAACAATGGAGAAAAATAGATTTGAAGCCAGATATGGTGGCACACACCTGTGATCCAGTACTTGGGAGGCTGAGACAGGAAGATTGCAGGTTTGAGACCAGCCTCAGCAACACCGCAATATTCTCAGCAAACTAGTGAGATCCTGTTTCAAAACAAAAAATAAGAAGAGTTGGAGTGTAGCTTAGAGGTAGAATGCCTCTGGGTTTAATCTTCAGTACCAGAAAAAAAAAATGGGAGCTATCCTTGTGAAGTAGAATGGGTATTTAACCAAGCTGGAAAGAGGGATATAGCAAGTTAATGAGAGGGATCCCATGGCACCTTCTTACTAGAATTGTAGAATTGCTGTGAAGCAGGTGCTTCCTATTCTTCACTTTTTCAAGTAGAAGTATTTATTGCACTTATCCTGTCCCTGTCCTACTATTGTACATTAGATGCACTAATTTTTCATTAATTATCAGTAAACGTATCTATTCTGTCATTATGACAAAATAAATAATTATTTGTATTTAATAATTAGGATAACCTACACCACTGTACCACTATATCATAATGGGTAAAGAATTGGCTATATGTAATAATTAAATCCTAGACCAAATAAAAATGAAGTTGAGAAGTGCCGAGAAACTCTTATGACACACCTATACTTCAAATAAAATTAGACATGGTAAATCTGTTATGACCGAAGACTCAATCATTTCAAGTTTATATTCTTGTTGAGGAAATCAGGAGTCAAGCCTGAACTGCAGCAGCCTTTATAAGTCAGCAGCTACATGTCTGCAAACTCCGTAGCCCCAGGAACATGCTCTTCAGATCTCCTTCAGGAGAGCGGGACTTGAGGCGTGTGGGTGGCTGTACCTTCACAATCTACCAGTGCTCATGCTGAGGTGGCACTCTCTGGGCATCTCCACTGGTGGGAGCAGTAGTGATGAGCCAGTCCTCTTTGAATGGGCAGTCTTTGACACTTCTCATTAGCCTGGCAGAGAATTTCAGAGCTGCACTGTGGTCTGGACTCTCTTCTCTCTGCCCTCCTTCCCTTACAGGTGTCAGAGCCACCTCACAGCTTGAGACTCCTCCATCTACTCCTTTCCTCCTTCTCTTCATCTTTCCCAGGCATTTTCTCCAGAACTCCATGTCCTGTTCTGCCTGGTGTCTGCTTCCTGGAGGGCTTGTGCTGACACAAAAACATTGCGAGACAGGTTTTGTTTGGCAGGAGTTTCCTTATTAAAAAAAAAAAAAAAGTATTGATTTCATTCAAATATCTTGCCTTACTTTAAAAATATTAAAGGAGATGGGTGTGGTGGTGCATGCCTGTAATCAATACTTGGGAGGCAGATTGCAGGTTCAAGCCCAGTCTCAGCAACTTAGTGAGACTTTCAGCAACCTAACAAAGACCCTGTTTCAAAAACAAAACAAAAATAAAGAAAAAAAGGGCTTGGAGGTAAAATGCCCCTGGATTCAATCCCTAGCAACTCCCTCATATTAAAGGAATGGGGATTACTTCCTGAGAACTATTCTCTAGGATATCTTGACCTGGCTGACCTAGATGATTAGGATTTGGGGCACTGAGCTCTCTAAGAGGCTGGAGTTCCTGATAGATGTTTTCATCAAGGCTGCAAATGGAGGACATACTACACCAAAAAAAGAAGCTAGCCAGGAAGGAATGGAATACAGGAAACTGGAGATGCAGTAGTGGTTGCAAGTGGGAATCACGGAGCCAAAGCTCTAGAAGAGATGCTGGGAAATCAATCCCAAATAAGACACCATACTTCTTATCTATGCCTGGTGTATTCATTTTCTAGAGCTGTCCTAACACATTATCACAAATGGTGGGGAGAGGGTTAAAATAACAAAAGTTCATTCTCTCACAGATCAAGAGGCTAGACGTCTGAAACCTGGGTATTTTTGTGTTGCTTTCTTCTTAGGTCTTGGGGGAAAAAAACCTGTTCCATGTCCCTCTGCTAGCTTCTGGTGATGCCAGCAATACTTGGCATACCTTGGTTTGTAGCAGCATAAGAATCATACAGAGATGAAATTTGTTGGGCATGGTGGCACACACCTGTAACTCTAGTAGTTGGGAGGCTGAGACAGGAAGATTGCAGGATTGAGGCAAGTCTTGGCAACTTAGCTAGACCCTGTTTCAAAATAAAATAGGGCTGGGGGGTGTAGTCCAGAGGTAGAATGTCCTTGGGCTCAATTCTCGGTATATAAATAAATAAATAAATAAATAAATAAATAAATAAATAAATAAATAAATAAATAAATGAGAGACAGATGGATTTTCACCATAAGCAGCATTCTTTGGGTGTCTAACCAAATTCACCTTATTGTGTAAAGGCAACAGTCATTCCATTTTAAACCCACCTCAGTCCAGCATGACTCACTTTAACTTGACTACATTGGCCAAGTCCCCATTTCAAACGAGATCACATTCACAAGTTCCAGGTGGACATAAATTTTGGGGGGGACACTATTTAATCCAATAAGCCTGGGAACATACATTTAGACTAAAAACTGCCCTTTAGACTGGTGTCATAAGAGATGGAAAAGAATGATCTGGTGATGAGCCTTTGAAAACAGAAATACAGGGTGTTGTTGCAAGATCTGAAACATCAGAGGGCACAGACTGTCTTCTCTCCTGACCACTGCTCCTCCACAATTAAGATGATTACTTAATTGATACTCTCCTTGGCTTCCAGTCTTCAGAGTACAGTGAAAATTCTGGTTTAGTGCTTTTGTGTACATGCGTTTGCCCTTCCTCTACTGCACCTCTCCCTTCTTTCTAAAGAGCAAGGTAGATAGCCAAAGTGCAGGTTCAAACACCAAATTGCCAAACTCACATGAGGGTTGGGGAGAAGCAGCCATCTGGGTGGAGTGGCAGCTGAACCACTCTGTGGAGTGGAAGATGGAATCCAGGATCCTGCTTCAAAGCTTTTACCAGATGCTCTTTATTTTGTCCTTCCCCATTCCATTTCATTCCCATACATAGAATGGCCCCATATTGCCAGTTCCTGCACATTTTGAAATATATCAGCTGGTTCTCAGCTTTCCCCTCTTTCAACTCAGAATCTATATTCAAACTCAATTTCTATTTTATCTACTTTCCAGATTGAAAAAAAAAAAGTCCGCTATTGGTTTTTCTTATATTTGAGACTTTTTTTGGTGCGGGTATTCATTTATTATCCATCCATCCATCTCCCTTTATCGTATTTATGAGGCTTTAGAGCAAGTGACGACAGATGTGTAATATATTAATCTGACATTTTAACCTGGAATCCCTGATGTAAAGTGACAGCAATTATAAGATGGTAATGTTTTCTCCTATAGTGTTGAGTTGCTCCAGTGGCAGGCAGGAAGCAGGTAGATAGATTTAAATGGAGTTGGAGTTTGGCCAGGTAAGAAATGAAGGGGGAGAGATGACAGACTTAAGGATAACTTCATCTGCAAGGGAGTACTTATAATGATGCCTGACTCTAAAGCTGGGTAAGTAGGGTGGTGAGGACACAAAGGAGATAAGGGAAACACTGGGAAAAGGCTTGAAATTTAGGCTTGAGATTTTGGAGGGGTGGCAGACTGTTTTCTAAAGATGACCACACTCTCTCTCATCTCATTTGGCCTTCTCCTATATGACAATGACACACTCCTATTAAGAGATGGAGTCCTCCCCCCACTCCACCCCTGCCCCTCCTTGACTACAGGCTGGCCTTTCAATTTGTTTATAATCAGCTGGGTGGAAGTGCAGCTATGCGGTTTCCTCAGCTAGGTCAGAAAAGGCCACGCAGTTTAGTCTGGGCTCTCTTAGGGAACCCCAAGACCACCATCGCCAGAGGCCACATACTGTGCTCTGAAAGTCCCTGCAGAACCCAAGCTTCCAGTCACTCCTGCCAAAATGCCGGGCACGTGTGAAGCTGTCCTCTACCCTACTAAATGTGTCAGTTTACGTACCTAGAGTGACTTCAGTTGATACCACAAGAAACAAAATTGCCCAGTTGAACCCTGCCTCAATTCTTGACCTATGTAATTATAATGTACGACAAAATGTCTGTAAGTTTCTATCTTTCATCAGGACCTCTCCTATATTCTCCAGACCCATATGCTCAGTTGCCTTCAGAACATGTCCCAGACTGAGTTCTGAATAATCTTTCAAGCCAGCTCTTCCCTAGCTCAGTTAATAGCAATTTCACTCTTCCAGTTACCCCAGGCCCAAAACCCTGTCATCATACCTTACTCCTTTCTTCCCCCATACTCTATATATCCAGATTCAAGAAATGCCACTGGCTCTACCTTCAAAATATATCCAGACTGTAACCACTTCTTGCGACCTCCCCTGCTACTACCCTGGTCCAAACTACCATCATCTCTCATCTGAATTATGTGACAGTCTCCTTACAGGTCTTGCTGCAGCTACTCCTGATTATCTTCAGTTGCTGAGCCAATCCACTCAAGGGATCCTGCTAAAATGTTAGTCACATTATATCCCTCTCCTAATCAGAATCTTCCAATAACCCTCAATCTTGAGGGTAAATAAATGTCAGAGGACCAACGTCACCTCCCTCTCCCCTCTGCGCTTATCTCCTATTTCTCGCACATTCAACTACAATGGCTACCTCCCTGCTTCTTAAACTAGATCAGCAAGAGCTTGTCACCGGGCCTTACCACTAGCCATTATCTCTGTTGGAATATTCTTTCCCAGAGACACATGTGGCTAGCTTCCTCATTTCTCTCTGTATTATTCAAAAGTGACCTCCTCTGTGAGGTCATCCACTGACACCACACCTAAATTACAATCTGTCCTGTGGACATCTTGTAACCTATTCTTTGCTTTACTAGTCTTCTTAGCACGTATTACTAATATACTGTACATTTTACCTATTTACTGTCCACCTTCTGTAGTTGCATCTGTGCCACAAAGCAAGTTACTTTCCTAATTTATTTGCTGCTGACTAGAGTAGTGCCATGTATACAGAGCATGTTCAAAACATAATTAATGAAGGACAGAATTTCTCAGTACAATTTACACTCGCCCAAGCAAGGAAAAAATAGGTTTAAAACGAGGAGAAGAGAAGAAGATGGTGACATAGAGGGAGACAGCAGGATTCAGTCACTCTGAGACTCAGAAATCAATCACTGGGAAGACTGCTTCTTGAAAAGGGAGGAAAAGCAGCAAAAAACTCAACAGAACACAAAGGTTGAAAAGCGGTAGACTCAGAACTAGAAGAAGGAGCAGGGGACTGTATAAAGAGCACCATGTGTCTCACCTAGTGAATGCAGAGCAGTGGTGGCAGTGGCAACATCTTTGCCAGGCTGCATTGGGGCTGGCAGCTGCCAGCACCATGGCCCCCAGAGACCTTCAGGAAGAAACTGTGGATTGTTGTGAGGATGGTGACTATAGACCATCATCGAAAGTAGTCAGCATTTAGCTTCATACTCGACAGGGACCCAGCAGCCAAATGACTCAATGGGACCCTATGGCTACAGCTGAACCCATCTTTTCCGACAGCGATCTGGAGCAGCACCATCAAGACTGTAAGTTAACAAGCCTTCCTATCGGAAGACTGCCCTGTGCGACCTCAGGGACTTGTGTGGCAAGCATTTAGACTTAAGGGAGTCTGAGACTTTGCAAATCACTCCTTTGAAGATAGGGGTGGGGATTACTATCAGACACAGCAGAAACATGAATTTACAGATAGCCCCTAGAGACATTCCGGTGGGAGGAACCTGTAGTCTGAAGTTCACCCAGCCCTTGTAGGGTCTCTAGGGTTCGCCACAGGATGCCCACCTGGGGTTTGGGGGAGAAATAACTTGCAGGCTTGGAAAGCAGTGAACTTGGGTCTGGCTGTGTTTGGACGCTGCAAGCACCAATGCTGGAGGCCAACAAGGGCTCATGTGATTGTGGCTGCACAGAGCAGCTGTGGTATCCGTGGGGTTAAAGAACCGAGCCATCCAAACCCTGGGCTTAGAACTGTGCAATCTCTCCCTGCCAGATCTTGGGCCTTGGGTGGAAAGTGGTAGCAGCACCATCTTGGTCAGGCTGCACCAAGAGGCCAGGAGCCCGGCAGGGTTTCACTTGATCACAGCTACAAACAGAAATAGAATGGTATCCTAGGGGCTATCAAAGCTCAGGAAACTGGGCCACAAGCTCAGAACATAGCAATCACTGGCTTTACTGAGCCTAAGCCCCCTGGCCACAGAGGCCAGAGGTCAGTGGTTTGCAATATCATGGGCTGCTCACAATCAGTAGAGCAGCAGTGGTCTCAGAGGTGCACTAAATCCCAACCAGTAGACTACAGGCTCTGAACAGAACATCATAGTCTCTGGCCCTGAAGAGTCTGGGCCTGGAAAGTACAGCAGCCTGTAGTCAATCAGAGACTCCTATTTGTGTGCACTAAGAACTATATCTAGTTAAAGAGGTTCTGGGGGAAACTAAAAAATTAGATTTTATGAGTCAGATTGGTAGAGGCAAATATATACCCCCAGCATAGACCTTATTATAAAGGGATAACAAATAGACACCGGATTCACACACAAAGATGAAGAAGATGCCAAGACAAAAGAAACACAGACCTGAGAACTCTGAATATAGAAGAATGAGGAACAGCAAGGAAACAATAAACTTCCACAACTCAACAACAAGGGCGATTACCAATACTGATCTGTAGGAAATGCAAGAATTCCGAATTTTGATCTTCAGTATGAGGAAAGGCCTCAAAGAAAGTGTACAGGAAATGAAAGAAGAAATTGAGGCTTTAAGAAAGAACCAAAAAGAAGGCTTGAATGAAATGAAATGAAGGAGTCAATAAATTAATTGAAGAATGCAATAGAAACCAACTCTGGCAGGCTAGACTACATGGAAAACAGGGTATCACTCTTAGAATACAGTTCATTCAAAATTGAAAGCACAGTCAACAACATATAGAAGACATTACAACAACACAACCTAAACATTCAACAATATAGGACAATATGAATCATCCTAACTTGTAGATAAAAAGCATTGAAAAGGAAGCACAAACCAAGGGTATCAGAAACCTCTTCAGAGAAATAATTTCAGAAAATTTTCCCAACATAGAAAAAGACTTGGGCATCCATGTACAGGAGACATACAGAACATCGTTAAGACAAGATTAAAGAAGGATCTTCCCATGCCACGTAATAATCAAAATGACTAACATAGAGGCCAAGGAAAGAATCTTAAAAACACTGAGAACAAAAGAATGGGTGACATATAGGGCAAAACAATAAAAATCACTCCAGACTTCTCAATCCAAATCATGAATGCCAGGAGGGACTGGTATGAAGTACTCCATATCCTGGAAGAAAACAACTTCCAACCATGACTGTTATATCCAACAAAGATATCATTCAAAATTGATGGAGAAATAAAAACCTTCCAAGACAAGCAGAAACTTAAAGAATTCATGACCTCCAAGCCAGCACTAGAGAATATATGAAAAGAAATAAATCACAAAGAACAAAAAAGAAGCAAATTCCAGAACCAGAGAAGAGACTGACAACCCCTAGCCAACCTAACCAAAAGTGAGAATCTACCCAAATTATTAAAATCAGAAATGAAAAAGGAGACATCACTACAGATACTGGGGAAATTCAGAGGATCATCAGAAACTATTTTGAAAATTTATACTCCAATAAACTGGAAAGCATGAAATCGACAAAATTCTAGACACAAACAACCTACTAAATTCCACCAAAAGGATACAGAAAACCTAAGCCAACCAATAGCAAGCAAAGAGATAGAAACAGCAATAAAAAGTCTGTCATCAAAGAAAAGCCCAGGTCCAGAAGGATTCTACAAAACTTTTTGAGAAGAACTAAACCCAATACTTCACAAGTTATTCTGTGAAATTGAAAGAGATGGAATTCTTCCAAATGCCTTCTATGAGGCCAGTCTCACAATAATACCAAAACCAAACAAAGGTACCTAAAGAAAAGAAAATTACAGACTGATATCATTGATGAACATAGATGCAAAAATTCTAAACAAAATACTAATCATGCACATTCAAAACCATAACAAGAAAATTGTACACGATGACCAAGTCATCGTAAATAAGATACATGGAAAAATGTTCAACCTCATTAGCAATTACAGAGATGCAAATCAAAACTACACTAAGATTCCATCTAACCCCATTCATAATGGCAATCATCAAGAAATTAACAATAAATGTTGGCGAGGATGTGGGGAATAGGAACTCTTCTACACTGTTGGTGGGATTGCAAACTAGTTCAGCAGCTATGGAGATCGGTGCGGAGATTCCTTAGAAAACTGGGAATGGATCCACCATATGATCCCGCTATGCCACTCCTGGGTATCTTTCCAAAGAGGTTGAAACCAGAGAACTACCGTAATAAATGCATACCTATGTTCCATAGCAGCACAATTCACAATAGCCCAATTATGGAACCAAGCCAGGTGTCCATCAACAGATGAATGGATCACAAAACTTTAGGAAACACACACAATGGAATTCTTCTCAGCAATAAAGAATTAAAAAATGTCATTTGCAAGAAAATGGAAGGACCTGGAGAACATTATGTTAAGTGAGATCAGCCAAAGAAAGTGAAGGGACAAATGTTTTCTTTAATATGCGCGAGCTAAGGAGTAACTGGGATACTAGTGGAACTCCAGATAATGGAGGAGAAACCTCAGTGGAGCCAGGGAGGTGGTCTAAGGGAACGGGAGGGGAAAGACTGAGGTTTGTTATTGGAAATACTAACATCAACAGTATGTACATATGTGAAAATCTCAAGGTCAGTCTCAGTACTCTGTATGGGGGTGGGAATCGGGAGGTGGGGGGAACCAAGTGCTGTGTGCATGTATGTCAATGTCAACATGATATACATTATGATGTAAGACCATAATGCACTAATAAAAGCACATGAAGAAAAAAAAAAGAAGTCAAATAACAATAAATGCTGATGAGGATATGGGTAAACAGGAACTCTTCTACACTTTTGGTGGGACTGCAAACTAGTTCAGCTGCTATGGAGATCAGTGTGGAGATTCCTTAGAAAACTGGGAATGGATTCATCATATGATCCAGCTATACCACTCCTGGCTATCTTTCCAACGAGGTTGAAACCAGAGGACTACAGTAATAAATGCATACCCATGTTCATAGCAGCACAATTCACAATAGCCAAATTATAGAACCAACCTAAGTGTCCATCAACAGAAAAATGGATCACAAAACTATGGGAAACACATACAATGGAATGCTACTCAGCGATAAAGAAGAATAAAATTATGTCATTTGCAAGAAAATGGAAGGACCTGGAGAACATTAAATGAGATTAGTCAGTCACAGAAAGTGAAGGGTCATATGTTTTCTCTATATGCGTGAGTTAGGGAGTAACTGGGATACCAGAGGGACTCCAGATAATGGAGGAGAAACCTCAGTGGAGCCTGGGAAGTGGTCTAAGGGAAGGAGAGGAGAAAAACTGAGGTTCATTAATGGAAATACTACTATCCACTATGTGTACATATGTGAATATACCAACATCAATCCCAATATGCTGTATTGGGAGGGGAGGCAAGGTGGGCAGATCCACCAAGTGCTGTGTGCATGTATGTCATTGTCAACATGATTTACATTATGAAGTAAGACTATAATACACCAATAAAAGTACATTTTAAAAAATAAAATGCAAAAAAATAAAAAAGAGAAGGAAATACAGCTAAAGAAAATTCTGACGAATAAGAGTTATAATTGTAGTTTTCCTTTATTATATCTTCATTCAATCATTTATTCATAATTTTTGTAATTGCATTCTTGATGAATATTTGATTCAACAAAGAAGCAGTACATGAAACAAAGTTCATTTACTTTTCATGATGGTCTTCTTTTGATTTTGAGTCTCTGCTGTTCTGGAGTCCTAACAGCACTGCATCAGCCTCCAGTATAGTTGTATCTGTTGTTGCTCCCAGGAACCTGGATGTGAGTTCAAGATCTAAGAGCCGCAGCCGGACCCTGACTCCTTTCTGATATTTCCTAAATAGTAAGAAAAAAATTTTTCATTAATTCTGCATGTTATAATATGAACAACTAGGTTAAAATGAAATCCAAATTCTAGTTTTAATTTGTGTTGGCTAATATTAAAAAAGTTAACACTAGTATTTGAGAAATAATTGTATTTGGCATAAAATAATTTGGCTGTATCAGAATTTTCATCTTATAGTCACCCTTAAATATTTTATAACCATAGTAAAAATGTATTTCAGGCTGAAATTTAAAAGTGTCAATTCTTAAAACTGGCATTTATTTTAATATGTCATTCATTCTTAAAGTCAGAGAGTATCAAGGGGAAAAAACTTTTCAGATATTTTATCCTAAAATTTACTGTGCAAAAGCAACATGAGAGAAGGTGTAGGTTAAAGTACTTAGTATTTGGTATTGATTGCCAGCTGGATGAACCTGGAGGATATTATATTACGTTAAATAAGCAAGGCACAGAAAGAAAAATGCTGCATAATCTCACTTATATGTAGAATCTTAAAAAGTTGAATTTATAGAAACAGAGAGTAGAATGGTGACTGTCAGAAGCTGGTGAGAATGTGGGAGTTTGGGAAGATGTTGATCAAAAGATACATTTTAGTTAAACAGGAAGAATAAGTTTAAGAGATCTACTGTACATTGTGGTAATTACCATTAATAACAATGCTATAGCTACAGGAGTAGATTTTAAGTGATCTGAGGTAATACTTATGTTAATTAGCTCCATTTAGCCATTTTAGTATGTATACATATTCTAAAACATATGTGTACACAATAATATGTAATTATTTGTCCATTTAAAAATAAACAAATTAGGGGAAAATATAATACCAGCTATAGCATACACGATGACTCAATTTGGTCAATAAAATATTTTAGTATTTTATGACATTAAATGAAAACTGATATTCATTTGCCTTTCTTCCTTGATCAAGTATTTTAAGAGTTTAATATCAACATTATAGAAATGCAAGAGAGTGAAAATATTGCTACTGGTAGAAAACTACAAATCCTTAGCAATCTAAATATATACTTCAAATACTCTATTTTTTAAATTATAAGTTTTACATAGGGAGAAAATGAAAAAAAAGTTCTCCAAAAAGTCACTAAAAATAATTTTGGCAGACCATATAATGAATAATCTCTACACAATGTTTGATTACGTACTCTGAAGGAATTTATAAATGGTCTATCAAGTAAACATTTAGGCTATTCAGCATTCTGATTATAGAAGTAAATGTCCTCTGGAAAATAATGAAGTCAGTCACATTTCTATTTGTCTGATATATATGTTTACATATAGAGGTGTATATTTGATAAAACAGATATTTCCAGTATCTTTGTTTTAAAAAGTAAAAGAGCACGCTTATAATCCCAGTACTTGGGAGGCTGAGATAGGTGGATTGCAGGTTTGAGGACGTCCTCAGCAAGTAGTGAGACTGTCATCAACCTAGCGAGTCCCTATTTCAAAATAAAAATAAAAAATAGGGCTGAGGATGTAGCTTGGAGGTAGACTGCCCATGGGTTCAGTCCCTAGTACTACAAAAAATAAAAATAAAAGAATTATCCAGACTATTAATTGAGGCATAGCTTTACATTCTTAGGACACAGTAATTACACAACATATGCCATATGAATTACTCACTGGGAAAGTTAGTCTGCAGACAAGGAAAGGCAGAGCACTACTTGTCTACGTTATTCAGAGATGTAACCTGTGTTCTGAAGGATTCTTTCACTTGTTCTCACAGCATGACTCAATGATTCATTCAATCAGCTTTCATTTATCTTGACCACTCCCTTCCCTGTAACATTCACTTGTTATCAAGTTTTGTTCACTCTTATGCACAGATATTTCTTGAACTCAGCCCTTCTAGTCTCATCATCCACAGCAAAGTGTGAGCTGTGGCATATTCTTCCTGGAGCACATCTGGCATACTCCAGTGGAAATGGCCCAGAATCCCTTCCCACGTGTCTCTTCCTCTGTACCTGTGGCTTCTGTGGCCAGCACTGCTGGGACTTTCTTTCTAAACCCTACTGGTTCTTAGGTAGCTAGGTTGAACATATCAAATGCAGCACCTTTCCATTCCCCTTTGTCTTTTTGAAGAGCCTGTCATTTGAACTGCTATGAAAGAGGCTTCGCAGTCACACAGATACAGATGCAAAACAGCCCTGTGACTTACTAGCTAGGTAATCGTGGGTAACTTGCTTTCTGTGAACCACAATTTCCTCATGTATGTGACAGAGGTTTCCAACCACTCTGCAGGTTTGCTGCAAAGATTAAATGGAGTAGCAAGGTGTGATGGTGTATCCTTATAATCCCAGTACTTGGAGGGTGAGACAAGAGGATCACAGGTTTGGGGACAGCTTCAGCAATGTAGCGAGTTTCTCAGCAACCTAGTGTGACCCTGTTTCAAAAACAAAATAAATATATTAAAGGATGGGGGTGGGGTATAGCTCAGAGGCAAAATGCTCCTGGGTTCAATCTCCAGTACCACAAAAACAAACAAACAGATTAAATGGATACTATATTGGAAATGAAGAGCACAGTAAATGCAAATGTTAATGCCCTTCATTTACTTGTACTAGTTATCTGTGTGAATGTGTGATTTCTCAGTGGACTGTGTGCTCCCTAAGGCCTGACACTGTTGTATATATCAGTGCATCCTTCCAGAGCCAACAGGGCACACACTTGACTACTGACAGTAAATTAACAAGGACACTAGCTGATGAAAGCTACCAGGTCACAGATGACCTAGAAGCCCTATTCTCTGGAATTTTGCAGCTGTTGTGGGCTGGCACATTTACTTAATCTTCCTGCCACTGGCTTGCCATAGTACCAGCTATGTAGTGGTTAATAAATGGTATTTCTTTTCTTTCCTATTCAGACTTGTTGGCTATTTCCTTTTATTTACTTTAGGAATAATATTCGTACATAAGTCATAAACTAACCATGATGATGGGGACAGAGACTATTATTTTTTTCCAACAAAAAAAGTTGAACATGTCACAAACACTTGAGAGAAAAGCTCCACACAACCAACACCGAGAAGGAAGTTAAGTGGTGACTATTCAGCTTTCAGGTTCCCTGTCATATATATATGACATGGTTCCCTGTCATAGAATGCTGGTAATCTCCAATTTTTTACCTTTTTAGGTAAAACAAGCACTGTCAGAGCCCAGTGTGCCTGCTAATTTAGGAAGGCAAAACTCTTTTCCCATTTTTAGATGCAGTAGCCTATTAATAATATGAAAAATTTTGCCTTTATTTCTATAAATTATGCAAATTCTAGAAATTATCCCAGTGAACTGGTAACAGAGAAGAAGCAAACCACAGGCCTTTATGTGTGCTGAAGGAAGACCACCTAGATGTACATACTGTGTACCAAACCAAACAAAAAAAGTCACTAAAAAATTCTCTGATTTCTGTTCTTTAGAAGTCACTGCTTCTACATTTAAGGAACTGTGTGTGTGTGATACTGGGGATTGAACCCAGGGACATTCTATCTCCAAGCTACACCCCTATCCCTATTTTATTTTTATTTTGAAACCAGGTCTCACTAGGTTGATGAGAGTCTCACTACTTGCTAAGACTGTCCTTGAACCTGTGATCCTCCTGTCTCAGCCTCCCAAATACTGGGATTACAAATTTGCATCACCACGCCCAGCAAGGAACTTGTTTTTTAACCTTCTATAATAGCTACTTCTATGCAAGTGTCATCCTCTCTTTTAGACTGTAACCTCCTTAAGGGCAGGGGTGAAATCCTACCTGCACTCCTCACTGTGCCATGATGAATGCATTTTAGTTTTTAATTTTATTTTATTAGTACCAAGGATTGAATCCACTGGTGTTCTACCTACAGTCTACACCCTCAGACCAATTTTATTTTTTATTTGAAAACAGTTTTGCTAGGTTACTGAGACTGTCCTCAAAAATGCGATCCTCCTGTCTCAGCCTTCCAAGTTCTGGGATTACAGGTGTGTATCACCACCTTCAACTTTAGTAGTTTTTTGAACTGTGGTTCTCATACTTTCCAGTAAATGAGATGCACCTGGGGTGCTTGATAAAGATGCAGATGGACAGAAGCAACCTAGACAGTGATCAGCAAATCTGGGATGGGACCTGGGAATATGCCCTTTCAGAAAGTTCCCAAGGTAGCCAGGTGTGGTGGTGCACACTTGTAATCCCAGTCCTTGGGAGGCTGACACATGAGGATTGCAGATTAATAGCCAGCCTCAGCTACTTAGTGAGGCCCTCTGCAACTTAGTGAGACCCTCTTTCAAAAGAAAGAATAAAAGATAGGACTAGGGGGGGTGTAGCTCGGAGGTAGAATGACCCTGGGTTCCATCCCCAGTACTGAAAAAAAAAAAAAAAAAAAAAAGTAGTTCCCAAGGTGATTTTGATGCAGTCTTCTCGGATGACCACTTGAGAAAACCTGGCCTAGAATCACCTTTATTGTGTACAATCAAGCGCAGGAAGTCAGGATATCCTACACAAACACAAAAGACTGGCAAAAAAAAAGCACCACCAACAGAATGCTGTGGCCACCATTGACAACCTTCAAGAGCACCAGGTGTCTTCCAGAAGTAAGTGTTTTAGAGTGTCATTTGAAAAGCACCCCCCCCCCCAAAGAAAGCAAAGAAAAAAGGTCAGAAATAAAGGAGAAATGCACCTAAAAAGAGTCCCTTCAATGAAGCTCACTGTCACTGCAGTGGGGGTGGCCTCTGCGTGCACAATTCATTCTGGGAAACCCGGAACATGGAAAGGTTCACATCACTCCTCCCTCAACAGGAACAGTGGCCATAAGACAGATGGGGAGTTCATCCTTGCTTTAACTTTGGAACACTTTATTAAAGGGGAGAAGTCCACCGATAATGCATTTCTGAGAAGTCCATTTCTGTCAATGTAATTAGAGGTGAACCTTCAGTGTTGTGGTCTTTGATAATCACTTATACTACTTAGTCTTCTCATTTGGCTTTCCATTGTTCTGTGTAACAAGATTTAAAATGAATATGCCAGTAAACTTCCCCCAGATTGTTTGCACAGCCTTTAAATGATCAGTTTATTCAATGATTTAGCCTAAGTATAAACATCTAGAAGAGGCAATGTGGTCATTCGAGTATGGCCTCTGGAGCCAGATGACTAGGGACGGTGCTCAGATCTATAACTCTAAATATGCAGCTCTGACTCAGGTACCTGAGCTCTGTTTCAGTTTCCTTGTTTGTAAAAATGGGAATAATAACTGTGTCATCTACTAGGGTTTTTATGAGAATATATTTCAAGCCCTTATAGGAGCTCAATAAATGTTGGCTCTCGTCACCAATGGTCATCATCAGTATCATCAAAATAAGCTTGGTGACACTTGATTCTCTACTATGGGTGTGACAGAGAGTATAAGAATGCTCCCACTTGTAATAATTACAAGTTATCATTAAGTCAATAAAGGATTTGTGCAGAAAGTCATGGGGGGGTGATTCAATATGTTGCCTTGATTCTTTTTTTTTTTTTTGGTAAATTATTATTTTTTGGCAAATTATTTTAGTAGTATAAAACACTCTCCTCTTAAAACACATTTTTAACATAAATATTTTATAAAAATACAAATTTCTTTTAAAACAAGTGTTGAATTTCTTTTGAGGGTGTGAGGCAAACTTGCAATGAACAAAAAAGCAAGTACACTTCAGAGAACTACACATTAACAGCCCACATTTCCCAGCATTGGCCACAGTAGAACTGGAAACAAGAGAGTAGTGTATCCTGTCTGTCACAAAAAGGCCACAGTGATGAATCTCCTCTATGATTCTTTTCGACAGCAGCTCAGGGAAAACTAAGGGGCAGGTAGAGTTGGCTTTCTTTTCCTGCCCTCTATCACTCTTGCTTCTTTAACTCTTGATAGAGCTACAACTAAGCTTTATATGAATCTACTTGTATTTTTAGCATATGGCATTTCTTGGAATGGTAGGGTAATAATTCCTATAGGTTCATGATCTGTTCTTCCAAGAAACATTTTTTTTTTCAGCTTCTTTTAAAATTCACTATTTCAATAGCATACTTAACTTCTAATCTAATCAACTACCTCCTTCATTTCATAGAATCAACTGTATCTCCTCTGTCTTCTTTCTAATGGGGTTTTGCTGTTCTTTTATTTAATCAGTTTTCTCATTCCTTTGATTATCTCAATGGCTTCTCTTTTCTAAAATATGCACAGATGCCCCAAATCATAATTTTACTACATATTACCTGAAAGATACCCACTGAGACATGAAGTCTAAAAAAAAAAAATCAGAAAAGTATATTAAAGTCCAGAGTAAAGAGACTATTGTATGATCTTAAAAATTAGTAAGTCCTACTCTTTTTTTTTTTTTTTTTTTTTTTTTGGTACTAGGGATTGAACCCAGTGGCATTACCCCTAGCCCTTTTTATTTTTCAAGCAGGGTCTCATTAAGTTTCTGAAGGCCTCAGTAAATTGCTGAAACTGGCCTCGAACCTGCGATCCTCCTGTCTCAGCCTCCCAAGTACCTGGATTACAGCTGTGTGCCACCACACCCAACCAGTCCTACTCTTTTTGAGGTAAAAGAAATGAGCTCTCATTTCATCTACAAAACATCATGGCCTTGTGATTTTGAACATGCTTTTAAGGAAACCAAGGACTTCATTCCACAAGCTCGTTGGGCCAATGCTCAATGCTAGTAAATGGTAGCGCCAACCTCCACCACAGCTTTGTTTTCTAATGCAAATTAGACAGAAGTTCCCAATGTATGTGAAGAAGAAAACTTCCTTTCATTATTGCTGGATACTTAGGACCAACCTTATTAGGAATGAATGAGGACAAGAATTAAAAGAAGAATGAGGTCTACAGAAACACTGTATTTTCAAATAAAAAAAAAAGAACAAAAAATCAATAAAATGTATACAGGAAAAGAAAAGGCTTAGCATGCTATCTTAAGATGTTAGATGAGTCCACAGTTTTAAGTATTTATACCACAAAGCACAGGTTTTGTAAAATTAGAAATAGTTGGAGTTGCTTCTTAGTTGTTTGAAGGACAGGAATGGCATTTAGTGGAGGTGGGTGGGGTCTTGTAATGCATACAATTCGTATGCACAACAGAGCTATGCTGCATCTGTGCTAAGCATTGACTGATGTGGGTGAAAACCCTGCTTACAATGATCTAAACCTAGAACTTCTATCTACTAAAGATAAAAAGGATTTGAAAAATGTAGTTTAAGTATACGATAAATTTCCAGGAATGTGACTACTATGTAAACTGACGGAAGATTGTCTTTGTTCAGAACGTCAGCAAGAGTTGTTCAATATCTCAGAAAATCACGTCACCATAAGCAACACCATTTCCTTTCTGTGTTTTGTGAAATATACTTTCTTCACAGTTTGGCCTTTGGTTTAATCTTTCCATTGGTGGAATAGTCTTTTCCACCCCTGTAATCCAGAAATGTGATTGATGTTCTCCCCTTTCAATGAAATGCACTGATAATATTAAAATACACTGCCCAACACAACTGTCTGATGATGGAAACATTCCATATAATGTGATTACTGAGCACTTAAAATATTGCTAACATAACCGAGGAATTACATTTTAGTAATATTTAATTTTAATTAATTAAAAACTAAACTTAATCATGTGACAGTGTAGCTCTAGAAAATTTCTTATCAACAAAAATAGCAATCATACATGTATACTGTGTATAAATATACATTGTGCTAAAAGGTTAGTTTTATAAGAAAAATAGATCTATATATAACTAGTTATAATAAATAATTGCTACTATTTAGCTCTAGCAATATTACAGAAACAGAGATTCTCCATGTAGGCCATTATTTAACCCTGAAATGTTTGTTTTTTCCCCCCTTTTTTGTGTTCTTCCTCAAATCTGTGTGACATACTAGACACACAGCAAGTGAACAATCTTAGACATTTAGGAGCTAAAATTATATTCTTCCTATAGATAGTTTTTTTCCATGTTACAGATAGAAAAATTATGGTACACAGAAGTGACACTAGTGGCCTAATGTCACTCAGAGGGTATGAGAAGATCCTGTCACAGGTTGGTTTTTCCTCTTCGTAAGTTTTTGCTCTGCTTTTCTTAAGTTCTCAATTACCTGTGATCTCTTACAAGAACAGGAAATTTAATCTACTTAGGAGTGGTACGAATTTACCATTTCATATAGTCTTGTCTTGCTTTTGAAATAAAATGTAAGCTGTACTGCTCACATCCAACTCATTATTTTAATTATTCTCCATTAGAAAAATGGCTACTTTCAGTGCTAAGGAATAATGAATTAAATCATCAGAAAAAGAAAAAAAAAAACCTACACAACTCAATGCAATGTTATCTATTTTTACATCTTTAATTAAAAAATTAGGAAAAAACCCTCCAGATATTAGTTTTTCAGAAATCTTCTACCTCAGATTGAAATCACAGAACAGCACTGTGTTGAGAGACAAACAGGATGACTCCAATGAGCCCATTCACCATGAAAATAGTCTGTGTTTTTACTGCTTGGTGTGTTTCTTTTAACTTCAAGTGCTTCTTCTTACTGATCTTTGTGAACTCCAGTCTAAATGGATTCAATCTGAGCCTTTGCCATGGCTGCTCTCTTCCACTGTGCACGTTCTCAGACCATATGCTACCCTAAACGAGCCTGCATGTCTGAGCTGTGTAGGAAAAGGGCAATTAAGTCTGGTTTTGCATTTCTGCATTAAGGACGCGGTTTAAAGACTTTCCTTTGGAGAGGTTTCTGACATTCTTTGCCCAGACATTCTTTAACATCTGTCGGTGCATGCTACTGATGGTTCTCATAGACTTAAAATAGAGAGAATCTCTCTGACTGGTTCTTTGATATAAATATATTAAAAATACAAAGCTGACAAACACAAGGCTTGGATTGAACCTCAGTACCCAAAGAGAAGACTGTGAGGAATTCTGACTTTGCTAGTCAAATTAGCCATCTTTCTGTAATCATAATTCTCTGTGGTTTTAAAAATAGTTCTTTTGAAATCATTAACCATTTAAGTTTTCAGTTGTCAAAACCATTTAGAGTTTTTTCCCTCACAGTTCCTTATTTAAAGTTTTAAGACTGTAAGAGTAAAATTTTATTTTTTAAAAGAAAAATACTGAAATGTTTTGAATGGCTTAATTAACACCAATCTGTTTTTTCTCAGTCTCACAGCCATGCTGATCTGTATATAAAGCTAGCAGCCTTGACCATGTGGATGTGTGTGTGCTTGTGGAAACGGGGGTACTGAGTTCTCCTTTAAATGAGTATCTGAACCTCAACTTCCTCATTGTTAAAAAAACCTATGGGGAAACTGATACAGCACAAAGCAATATTAAGTGCAAAATAGATTAAATGTATACACAAAATATAAAATTTAAGCTTTTTATTAGCTACAGAAAAACTGTGATTACCTTGAATATTCAGTTAACAAGTAAACCTTTATTGAAAACTACTTGGTATATTTAGAATTTGCCCTAGTTTTTCAAAGTACTATATGCCATGTTTCAATGATTTATATAGTCTTTTGCTTCTTTCTATTCAATCTACAAGATGCTTATCAAGCTTCTCATTTTTTTTTTATTGCCTACCTGGTTATAAGCATGCAACATTTCATAACACCGAGTGGCTTTTGCAAAATCTGTTAAGTGCCTCATTATTTTGAATATATACTTTTTTTTATTGCTCACCTTTGTCCTATCTATACTGTACTCTTTTTTTTTTTTTTTTTTTTTTTTTTTTTTTTTTTTTTTTTTTTTTTTTTTTTTTTTTTTTTTTTTTTTTTTTTTTTTTTTTTTTTTTTTTTTTTTTTTTTTTTTTTTTTTTTTTTTTTT
>PVLC010013210.1:0-42227 GCA_004027655.1 Graphiurus murinus | reverse complement strand
TTCCCTCCTTCCCTTCCTTCTCTTTCTTTTCTTTCCCTTCCCTTCTCTTCTCTTCTTGAGGTTAACTAGTCTTTCCTCTAAATACCACCTGGTTTGCATAATGGAAAGTCAGTAGACACCAAATCTCAGTCAAGCTAGTTCATTTTCAGAGTGTCACTATTCTTGCCCATAAATGGGCCTAATACTATGCACCTCATCAGCATAGTAACTTTCATTCCTCTAGTTACAGCATGTACTGGGCACACTTTTAAACATCCCAAATGCCTTAGCTTATTTAATTGTGCCAACAAACTCCTTTGTAGAGTAGAACTGAAGTGGAGAGAAGGTAAGTGACTTCCCATTGTTGCAGAGCTGGGAAGAGAGGCAGAGGTGGGATTCCAGCCCCGGAGCCTGGTCACAGGTCTCTGGTTGCAACCACATTGTTCATGGCCTAATGGAAAGTAGAAATCAGTAGTAGAAGAAAGTGTTTAGCACAGCACGCATCTTCAATGGGCACTGAATGGGAGTCAGAGGGATTGAGAGTAACTCTGCCGTTGAGATGCTGGTGGACCTAAAGAGGCTATTTATCTAAGCTGTAATTGCCTCGTCTAAAACCTGGGCATATTACATGCCAGTTACAAATTATTCTGCAGGTTAAGAAAAAGGGCACAAAAATGTTCTGAGAAGAGTCTCTGACACGTGGTAAAGTCTTTATAAGTGTACATCATCATCATCAAATTCTTTATAAGTGTATATAATAAGTCTTTATATGTGTATATCATAAATGTTTATCATAAGTCTTTATAAGTGTATATCATCATCATCATCAAATTCTGCCTTGTATTATAGTTAGTTGTGTGCTCATCTTTAATCCCTTCTAAAAGATTGTGATCTTTTTGTTCATGGGCTATGTTTTAGGTCCTTGCACACACTAGGTGTTTAATGTTTATTAAATGAGTGAATAAGTGATTCTCTCTTTGTGGTACAGTTAAAGAGGTGCGGAGGACTGGTGAGTTGAAATGGACATTGCAATCTGAGTGATGAAGAGTCCTTTCAGCTGGATGTGATGATGGTGCCAGTGGTCAGTGGTGACTACAACTTTCTCCCCTGTGCGCTCTGCTTTTCCTATTGAAGGAGTGCATGGGGGATTCCTCCTTCTCGTCTTGTTGAGACAGGATCGGTAATATTTACCACACAACTGGGTCTGGGTCTCGGGGAATCATATTCTTTCCTGAACCGCAGAAAGCTCATTAACTTTTTCAGATTCAATAGGGTCTTTTGACATCTCTATCGAATATATATGTATATATATATCTATATCTTAATATAATGGGAGTATAGAAATAGTAAGGCATTCTGGAAAGAATCAAGGCAAGACTCTGGGAAAACCTAGGGAGACCCCAGTGTCACCACTAACAGTAAGTATTCTGGGAAAATCTCATTTTCCTCATGTGTTAAATGTTGTGAGAAATGGGAATTCCTCTATGAATGTACCTGAGAATTTTTGGGTTTTCATTGCTGCCCCTGAGCTAAATGTGGGCTTACTAGGATTAGCATCCTCTCATTTACTTGAACATGGAGGCCAGCTCAGCAGAGCACAGAGCTGCTATCAGAAGGTGGAGTGAGAGCCTGAGGGAACATCAGTGCTGGAAGGAATCTCGGGCTCAGCTAGCCCAGCGATTCTCAACCTCCAGCTGTCCATGATTTTTGCCATCTCTATGCAATCTCCACACTGTTATTGACACATTTCCCTATGATACAACACACCTTTTTACTTAAACACACAGGGAAAGGAAAACGTATATCATTACTGCAAAAGGAAAACCAATATCACTTCCTAGAAATGGAAGGCAACAAAGAAGTACTGTGAAAAGTCAGCAATGTTATTAAATTCTAGCGAGGTGCTGCTGCTCACCAAGGTTCTAAGCCCGAGGCTGGTATTTCCTTCCCTGAAAAGGTAAATTAGCCGATATTAGAAAGGTGTTAACTGAGTTTGAACCAAACTGAGACGTGAAGGACTGAAAGATAATTGAAAAGGAGATAAGTTCCTCAGTAAGGATTAAGTGTAATGGAATGCTATCTTCTTCTCAGGACCCCACCGAAAATGATCCCTTCTGCCCTACATTTGGGAGAAAAGGTAACTTTAGACAAAACATTCTCCTTTTATGGATGGTGAAATTGAAGCCCAAGTAGATTACATGTCTTGTTAACTCCACAGAGGAGCTTTCCAGGCTAAGGTCCAGACCATGATGTTCTGGTCACCCAAGGGTCACACAGCTGCCACCGCCACCAGGAGACATGTATGGATTTCAGAACTTGAAAAGCACGTTCAAGCATCCTGAGGACACCTGCACCTATTACTTCACTCAAGTCTTCATAGCAGTCCCTGGAGATGGACAGGTGCTGTTTGGCTTTTGCCTACATTATAGAATAGGAAACGAAGGCCTCTGAGGATGTCCTGGTATTTTAAGACCCCAGGGCTGGCAGGGGGCAGAGCCAGGCCCCACCACTAACTCCTACTTACACTTCCTGACTGCAGATCACCCAGCCTCTTAGAGAAGCTGGCTTAACCTCCTGTCTGCTTTGTGATTAAAATTTATATAACACACATACTATTCTTTGGGAACAAGATCTGTAGGCCCTTTACCTGGCTTAAGTTTTTTTTTTAATTGTTTTTAAAGCTCATTTTCTCATTATTCTTTCTGAGGCATCAGAAAAAGAAAATAAACGTTCAGATAAAAACCCCCATCTTCAACCTAACACCAAGTATGAAGCAGAACATGTACTACAGTAGTGTGGTGTGAACACCACATGTCTCACTGTCACCATGCCAAGTGGCTGCTCAGAGGCCAGGCTGTCGGGCTGGGAATGGGGTGACATAGCAGAGCCGCAGGCTCTCACTGGTGGGGTTTGCAGAGATCACCTCCAAGTGTAGCTGTGGATGACCTCCCCCCCCCCCACGCACACACAGTGTTTCTATTAAAACCTGCCAGCGTCATTTACTTTTTATAAAATGAATCACACATGTCCAGGACTTCTTAATACAGAGGTAAGTGGCTGCACTCTGTCTTCCCTGAAAACTACCCGGTGAAGTCTGAACTAATTAGCCTGGCATTCAAGTCCTTTCATGGCGTGGCTAAGCGATTGTTCCGGTCTGCGTGGGCTCACCTCCCACGCTCAGCAGCCTCCTCCGTCCTTCCTTGGTTTTCCAGAGCCAGCTTGAGCTGTCCTCCAGGGCTTCCAAGTGATCTTACCATCCTTCAACTTATTTCCCACTTTATGAAGAAATTAACTGTGTCTCTTGGTATTTTTTTAAATTTTGACCTGTTATTTGTATGGTTTGGTCTCAAGTCTTTCGGGGAGGGTCACTGGTGCCTGAGAAAGAGGCTACACTTTCTTGAGGTTAGCAGGGTCTGTTTGATTCTTTGCATCAACAGCTGCCTGTTGGGTATTGCACACGAAGAAGATGCTCACTGAATTCACACCTGGCTAGAAAATAACCTCCCCAACAGGAGAATAATGACAAGGCGTTAAGCACTTTAGGAACCAGACAAAGGAGTTTGGAATTGGGTTTATCCCCCCCCCCATCACATCCTCCTTTCTTTCTCTTGGAGAGACCCTGCTCAGGGATCTGTCTCCCCAGCATTGCATGCCAATTGGAGTCCTTTTGGTCCCAACCACAGAGGAAGCAGGTGAGAGCTTCAGGTTCCCCCTTTGCTTTTTCATTTCCTTCCTTCCTTTCTTCCTTCCTTCCTTCCTTCCTTCCTCCCTCCCTCCCTCCCTCCCTCCCTCCCTCCCTTCCTTCCTTCCTTCCTTCCTTCCCTTTCTCTGCAGTTGGCTACACAGTCTACTCCCTGTGGCCTGGAAAAAAAATGCAGAGCAGTGAATTTTGTGGGTTACAAAATCAGGGAGGAGACTCCAAGTGAGCATTCATTGGAGACCTTGATGGAAAGAGGCTGTGCTGCTCGGGATGAAATTGTCATGGCGGCCCGTTGTCATGGTGACTGTGGTTGGCAGAGAAAACTTGGAACCAGGGAGAGAGAGAGAGAGAGAGAGAGAGAGAGAGAGAGAGAGAGAGAGAGAGAGAAACAGCCTAGAAAAGGAGCGAGGGAGGGAGTAAGGAGAGAGGAAGTGAGAGAGGAGATGCCAGGAAGAAAAGGGAAGGAGAAAGAGACAGAGAAAGAATGGCAGAGGAGGGAGTTTCTTAGAATGTGGGAGCATGCTTTGGGGATGATGTAGGAGAAGGGTGGGCAATGGATTGTTACAGGAGCAGAAGGCAGACATGGGGTGAGAGATAAAGAGGTGGCCAGGAGGAAAGGGGAGGAGAGATGCCTGAAAAAGACAGGGAAGAGCAGAGGAGGCTGAGGAGAAGATGAAAGAGAGGGCTGAGGAATGAGCGGGCTGGGTGCCGGGAGGGGAGGGGAGCCAGCGCTTTCAGAGTAATCCTTAATTATTGCCTGATGTTTTCCGTCTCTATCTGCTCTTTGATCTCCTGTGTTACACATTAAATATGAGCAACCAAATGCCTGCATCTCATGTTTAAAAACTCGACGAGGCGAGACTTCAAAGCGAGGAGAGGAACAAAAACCGGGTGGCGCGCCTGGCTTTTTGTCTGCAGGTTTGCTGGCCCAATTAGGTTAAATGCAGCCCTGAAACCCCCTGTCTGTCTTAGCCGGGCTGCCCGATTTGTTCCCACCCCCAGCTGCCAGGCTTAATGAGATCAGCAGTCCAGGCTGGTCAGCCCTACTGACCACTCTTCTGCCACTGCAAACCAGTCCTTCTAGGGGCTGCTTGGAAGCCGGCATCTGGGACTGAGGCCCACCTGGCCCTGCCTCTGCAGCCTGGCGGAGGAGCTGGGCCAAGGCGGCATGAATGGTCCCCCATTCTCTGGGGGACCAGGACACATTAGCCACTGTGATAGCTCCTCCTGAGCAGCAGGAGGAGCCACTGAGTCCTGACCAGAGGCAGCCATGTCCACTGGTTCATGGATTTACTTAGGGTCAGATCTGCCAAGAGCCATGACCTAGTTGCCCCCCACCCAAGGCCTCAGTTTCCCCATCCTTAAGTGCAGGAACTGGGCTAGACATGGCCCACAACCTCTCGGATGTTGCCAGCACGTGCTGTGTTCATCTCAGGGACCTTAGGAGGCACCTTTGCCAGGCAGTTAGTGCAACATCCTTGAGTACAGGAAGGGGAGCCCTTTTCCATCCTAAACTGCAGGTGCCAGCCCACATGGGCAGGACTTTTCTCTGTCCCAGACCCCTTTACCTTCCCTTTCTGCAAGTTTTGAACCTTGTCAGACATGCCTACAATAGTTCACATGTTACCTGGACCTCACCTACCCAACAGGAAGGAAACATTTGATAACCTTGTTCACATCAAGTTGGGGAAAGTAAAATGAGAATATGGGTTGAGTGTCCCTTGTCTAAAATGCTTGGGCCCAGTGTTTTGGATTTTGAGGCTTATTTTCCTTCCTTCCTTCCTTCCTTCCTTCCTTCCTTCCTTCCTTCCTTCCTTCCTTCCTTCTCTTCTTCTTCTTCTTCTTCTTCTTCTTCTTCTTCTTCTTCTTCTTCTCCTCCTCCTCCTCCTCCTCCTCCCCCCCCTTCTCCTCCTCCTCCTTCTTTTCTCTCTGTCTCTTTCCTTTTCCTTATTTATACTGGGGCTTGAACCAAGAGACATTCTACCTCCAAGCCATACTCCCAGCCCGTTTTAGTTTTTATTTTGAAACAGGGTCTCACTAAGGTGCTCAGGGTCTTGCTAAGTTGCTGAGGCTGACCTCAAACCTATGATCCTCCTGTCTCAGTCATCCAAGTGTTGGAATTACAGATTTGAGCCACTGTATCCAGCTACATTTTGGATTTTTTTTGTTTGAAAATTTGCATATGTACAATGATATGTCTTGGGGACCCAAGTCTAAACATGAAATTCATTTGTCTTTCATTTACACCTTATAATACAACCTGAAGGTAGTTTTGCACAATATTTTTAATAATTTTTGTGCATAAAACCAAGCTTCATGATGTGGAATTTTCCACCTGTGGCATCATATTAGCACTCAGAAAAATCTGGAGTTTAGAGCATTTTCTATTTCTGATTAGTGATATTCAACTTGCATCCATCTTGGTAAAGAATGCATTTGAGAGCCAGGCATGGTGGCGCACGCTTGTAATCCCAGCATTTGGGAGGCTGAGGCCAGAGAATCCAGGTTCGCAGCCAGCCTCAGCTACCTAGTGAGGCATTCCGCAACTTAGTGAGACCTGGTTTCAAAATAAAGAATAAAAAATAGGGCTGGGGTTATAGCTTGGAGGTAGAATGCCCCTGAGTTCAATCCCCAGTACTGCAAAAAGAAAAAAAAAAAAAAAAAAAAGAATGCATTTGAGAGAAGGTGACGATTCGGAAGAAGATTTCTGAGGACTCATTTACTGAAGTTCACATTTAGGAAGAGCTAGAATCAGCCCATGTGTGGGGTGGGGAATTAACCTGGGGGTAAGGAGCGGAGGCGGTAAGTCTTGGCTTCTGCCTTTCAGCATTCATGTCTTCCCTCTCTCATCTTCCTGGAATGGTCCTGGAGCTTGGTGGTCATGGATCTAGGCACAGACGGGCTGGTAGAGGAAAGAAGATGGAGGCCAGAGAAGCTCAGAGCCAGGACAGGCCCAGCATGAAGTATCCATGGAGTATCCACAGAACACAGGGCTGGGCCACTCCCCGTGGGCTGACCACCTCACATTTGACGCTCATCCCTTTAGAGCCGCTCCGGGACATCCTTTCAGGTCCTCTCCCCATTCTATTTGAATGTCGGAGTGGGCCACCAAGTGCCAGGCCCTCTGAGGGCTGCTGGCAATGACAGATGTTGTTTTACAGAACGCAGCCCCAGAGATGTGACACGCACAGTTTGTAAGTGTCACAGGGTGGACAGCTGGAGGAGGGACGAGGGGAGGGAGGAGACTCTTGGTTGTTTATTCTCCAGTGGAATGGAAATGTGCTTTCTCTTTCCCTGGTGTTTGGGAGGCTACAGGGCTCAGACTGTCCTGTCCTGACCGCTGAGCTCAGGAGCAGATTGCTGATGTCATACCAGCACAGGTGGAGCTCGGGATTTGTTTCTCAGAGTAGGGAGCCAGGAAACAACAGCAATGTGTGCGTGTGTATGTATGTGTGTGTGTGTGTGTGTGTGTATACATATATATATATATATATATATATGTATATATATATATATATTTTTTTTTTTTTTTGTCTTCCTAAAGGTCTCTGACAACCCAAGTGGAGCCAAAAAGTGATGTGCTGGGAGGTTGTGCCCTGTGACACTCAGAAAGGACAGAGTGTGGAAGCTCCTCGCCACTTGTTATTGCAGTACAACTAGGCATATCCTGGCTAATTTGCCATAGATTAAACTAGTGTATCTAAAATCCTGATGGGGCCTGCTCCTCAGTTATAGGAAGAACCCAATTAGATGAAAGGGTGTGAAAAAATTAGATCACGGTTCTTTGCCTTCCCTCTTTCAGTGCTGATCTGCTTTATTTTCTAGTGGCTGGCATTTGGCTCAGGGGGAAAGGGTAGTAGACAGAAGTGGGCTGTTATTGGTGGGTTTGCTTTTCTTTTCATTACATTACCCTGATAAAAAGGACTGAAAGTCTTGTCCACTAAGTCTCGCTGAGCCTCCACTATCTCAGATGGGTTGGCAGATTCAGGTTTCATACAGGCACCATGAGTCAGCTTGGGTTTTGAATCCGGCTTTGCTTGCCCTTGACTTGGGCTGCCTGTTCTCCAGGCTTGACCTCAAAGGCTAAGGGACTCAGCCTGGGGCAGACATTCAGAGATTACTTCCTGAGGCAGCAAGCCTGGATGAAGCCTTGGAGCAAACGTTCCTCCGATTCTAGAGAAGGGAAGTGGGGGCCTGGGAGGTAACAAGTAGACAGGCAGTTAGGTTCTAAGCAGGACCAGAAAGGCAGGACCAGAGGCATGAATTGCAGGTATTGTGTAAAATTAAAGTTGCAGGGCCCCTTGTTGAAGTCTTAAGAATTTCAAGACTTCGACTGCAGAACACTAAACCAAGCTAGGGCCTTTCCTCCCAAGGCCCAGGCCTTGGATTGCCCATCCGTGGAGCTGGCTCCCCTGCATGAGCAGATCACCTCACAAGGAGGAAGAAAGAAATCCATTTTAGGCCCAGTCCATTTCTGGGTGATGGCTCTGCTGTGTGACCAATACCAGCTTCTTAACCCTCCCTACACGGGATGGGTAGACTTGCTCTGTCCCCTTGTTGAGAGACAGTTCAAGATGATAACAGTTCAGAGGGCAATTTTTTTTGTTGTTTTTAGTTGTAATGGGGATTGATCCCAGGTGCATTCTACCTCTCAGCTACATCCCCTGCCCTGCTTTTTAATTTTAATTTTGAAACAGGGTCTCACTAGCTTGAGAGTCTCACTACTTGCCAAGGCTGTCCTCGAACCTGTGATTCTCTTGTCTCAGCCTCCCAAGTACTGGGTTTACAAGTGTGTGCCATCATGCCCAGCTCCAGGGGGTAGATTTGGGCATGAATCCTAGAAAACAGGATACTAGTTCTCCTTGTGCTGGTCTAAGTATTCTTGGGAGCTGGAGAGAAAACTGTCTTTAAGTAGGAAGACTCATGTTGAGGAGCTAATCAAGACCTGAAACTGCCCCATGGATCGTTGATTTCCTTGTTTATTTCTTGACTTCCCTGTGTGAATGTCAGTGCCACCAAGGCAGACCTTTGCCTGGCTTGCTCTCTGTCCCCTGTCTAGGTATAGAGCAAGGAAAACGGGCCAGTCAGCACCTGTGACATGAACAAATGGTGTGGCACTCAAGTGAATGGGACAGGCTGGTGGAGCTGGTGGGCGTCCCCGGGGGGCAGCTCCCCGGGGCAGAGACCCCCCACCCCCACCGGAGTCAGGATGGGCCAAAGATAGAGGTGATGACTGCTGGCTGCAGCAAGTCAGGTGATTCCTTCCAGAGAGCGCTTTTTTTACAAGGGATTCAAATACCGTGCTTGATCCAGTCCATCACCGATCACCAAATATTTACTAAACATCTACAATTCATTCAATGGAAAATGCACATTCATGCTGGGCCAGTAAGGTCCATGCAGACTTCTGAACAGAAATCTCTAGTCATGCGAAGTCAGGCCTGAGCCCACCTCCTTCCGAGGTGGGGGCCAGGGCTTGACACCGGGCACCACACAAGCCTGGTCCCCTGGAATCACATAGCAGCTGAAGCAACAACGGGTGTCATCGCTTTGCCTAATGGTGAGGCAGGGACCCTAAAAGGGATGCAGGAAGGGACAGGGCAGGTCTGAAGGCGTTGCTCTGTACCTCTGAAGATCCAGCTTGTCCCCACCCCTCCCCGGGGTGGACTCCTACCAGAGTCAACAATGCCGCAAGTTAACAAACACAGCCTCTCCCTCCTGGATCTGCATCCTCTCTCCCCTTACTGGAAACGGTAATTTGAAGTCTCTAATAGCTCCTCGGGGCACCGAGGTGAGGCAGGAGGGGAATGTATTTATGTTCACATTTGCCAGCCTGTCTTCCCCGTGACAGAAGGGCTGATGGAATCGCTGATGAAAGCCACCGCCGGAGAGAGCAGAGCAGGGGCTGTTGTGTTTCCCGCCTCCCCTGGTGACCAGGCAGTGTGCCTGCTGCTCTCAGCTCGGGCCAGCCCACCGTGTCCTCTCACCCGCTAGGCTTCCAGCGGGTCCAGCAGTCCATGCATATTCATGCAGGGGAAGAGGTGCAGCCTCCTCAAAAGGGTTGGCACTCTGGTCCTGGGCATTTATTAATCACTGTCTCCAGCTCTGTGTGGCCACCAGACAGGAGGCCGGCGTAGGAAGGCTGCAATGTCACTAGCAACAATGAGGTTAGCAGAGTGGAAAGGAGCAGTAGCACATCATCAGTGAGAGGGGTCACTTGGAGATCTGAGCACTGGGGCGGGGAGGGGGGCAGTCAGCACCCTGAGCTTGACCCAGAGGTGCCCCATGAGCCTGACTCCGCTGTGACTACTGTAACTTGGTGCAACAACAGCAGCTGAAAACTCTCTTCACCAACAATGGGTGTTTTCTGGGCACCGGGTCTGTGCTGAGCATCTGGTGTCTGCTGAACACTGGCTTTCTATTGGGTATCACCCAAGTTCTTCTACTGAACACCTCGGGAGGCAGGTATTCATTCCTGCCCATTTTCTGGCATTTGGAGAAGCATAGTGATTGACAAGGCCAGACAGGTATGATGTAATAAATGTGCATCCAGATCACCTGGCCCCTCGCCCGCCCCTCACTGCTGCCATGGCCTTCCTGCAGCTGCGCTTGCAAGTGGAGGTAGGTCCACAGGGCCCGGTCATGCCTTTCTTATCCATCTTGCCCACGAATGAGTTGTCCAAGCCACGTTTCTGGAAGACTTACACAGGCTCCATGTTGAACACCTGAGGAAATCTGAGAAAGGCATGGGAGATCCCAAACATCTTGGTTTAATAAGTTAGAAAACTAAGATGACAGCCAGATGTCACACTCAGATCCTGCAACACCTTGCTTATGGGTCTCCTCCCTGTAGGGCTCCTGCAATCCCTGCCTCTCAGTCTAGACTGTCTACATCTTCACCTGCTTTCTTTTCTGCACCCAGCTGGCTAAACCTGCTGTATATCATCTGGCGCACGATATATTAATACCATTTAGACCCCAGTTGCCTCACATAAAGGGCTGGCAATGTAGCTCTCTGGTAGAGTGTTTGTCTAGCATGCATGAGGACCTGGGTTTGATCCCCAGTATGACAACAACAGCAGCAATAACAAAAACATAAAAAAACCCCTAACACTTGTCCATTGCCTAGGTGAGCTAAGTTCAGCCCTGTCTTTGCATCTATGGGTAGGCTGTTTCCTCATCTTTTCTCTCTAAAACTGCTGTTTGGTTTTTTTTCTGGCCTCTTTCTGAAACTTTCAAGTGTTATTTCCTTTGTGAATCTGCATCCAGTTCACCCCTAGTTCACTTGCTCAGAAGTCCTACCATGCACAGGATCATCCAGTCAGCCCTCCACGTCTGTGGGTTCCTCACCCACAGATTCACCAAACATGAGTCAAAAATATTCAGGCTGGGCACCATAACTCACGTGTGTAATCCAAGTACTTGGGAGACTGTGGCAGTAGGATCCCAGGCTCAAGGGAAGCTTCAGCAACTTAACCAGACTCTGTTTCAAAAAAAAAAAAAAAAAAAAAAAAATCCGGGCATGGTGGCACATGCATGCTTGTAATCCCAGTACAGTACTTGGGAGGTTGAGACAGGAAGATCACAGGTTCATGGCCAGCCTCAGCTACTTAGTGAGGCCCTCTCTACAACTTAGTGAGACCCTGTTTCAAAATAAAGAACAAAAAAATAGGGCTGAGGGTGTAGCTCAGAGGTAGAATACCCCTGTGTTCAGTTCTCAGTACCATCAATCAATCAATCAATCAATAATAAAATAAAAAGGGCTAGAGGTCTAGCTCAGAGGTAGAATGCCCCTGGATCCAGTCTCCAGTAACCTCGCCCCCTCCAAATATTCAGTAACAAAAAATTCCAGAAACTTCCAAAATGCAAAACTTGAATTTGCCACAGGTGAGGGTCAGGCACTATGTTGTGTCGGCAGGAAATGAAGGGACAGGCAGGCCGGCCCTGCCAAGACCTCCCCCCCTCCGCTGTGCAGACCCTCCGTTTCTCTCCAGCACTCGTCACCTGCACAGTGTCCACCTCACATCTCGTACCATGTCATTAGGTCTGGGATGGTTCTGTCTGCACTGAATGTGTACAGACTTTTTTTTTCTTGTCATTGTTCCCTAAACAATACGGTATAACAACTATTTGCATGGCACTTACCTTGTATTATGAGTTATAAGCAGCCTAGAGATTATTTTTAACATATGCACAAGGATGTAATGTAGGTTATTTGCAAACACTCTGCCATTTTATATAAAGGTCTTGAACATCTGTGAATTGTAGTATGCTCCGGGAGGGTTCTGGAAACAATCCCCTGCACACATCTCAGGAAGACTAGACATCTCTACTTCAGAGTCCTTGGTTAGATCAAAGCAGTAGGAGTGCTTTACCAGACCTGGGGTTTCTTTGTCTGATGGGGACCAGGCACCATTCTTAGGCATCGCCAGATGCATGACACTGTCACCCACTTGTGTCCCCGTATCCGGGCTATCATCACCATGCCTGCTCCTGGCACAGGACAGAAATGCTCCCTTCTCAAAGGCAAGGCACGTTAGCGAGGACAAGCTCTAGGATGAGGTCTGTAAGGGCGGGAGCACGAGGAAGAAGCAGCTTGCCTGCCCAGAGGGAGCTTGCTGTCTAGTGGAGGGGTGGAAGCATCAGGCCAGTGAGCGGCTAAGAGAGAAGAGAACCCAAGAGGAAGACAAGGCAACTGACCCTGACAGCACGTGAGGGCCGAGGCACGGCCACAACACCTCTCTTCAGCCACATCTTGCTCCTCTTCCCTTTGCTCAGAGGGACCCTGGAGTTCTAATTCTGCCCCACTCCATCTCCAGATTTTCCAGCCTGTTGTGACTAGCTCTTTCCTCTTTTTTAATTAAATGTTCCCAGCTAGATGTCCTTTAAAATATAATAATAATAATAATAATAATAATAATAATAATAATAATACTGGAGGTTGAATCCAAGTGCATTGACCTCTAAGACACATCTCCAGCCCTTTTTGTTTATTTATTTTGAAACAGAATCTTGCTAAGTTTCTGAGGGTTTCACTCCATTTCTGAGGCTGGCCTCGAACCTGTGATTCTCCTTTCTCAGCCTCCCAAATAGTGGGATTGTATGTGTACACCACTGTGCCTGGCTTAAGTGTCCCTTTTATAAGGCCCTATGCATTCCATATAGCATTATTAATGTCTAGGAGTCAATTTTTATGCTGTCCTTTGGAGACAATGGTGAATGGATGATTCTAATGTGGGAATCCCAGGTTTACAGTCACTTTGCAAATAATAAATATTTTTAGGTTGGTTGATCTTTCTTCTTTCTTTTTCTTGGTATTAGTAATAAAAAGAGCAAGCCAAAGCTGCATTGTTCATTAGGGTACTATTTGCATAACTGCCTGATAGCTCTGTAACTTCATAAAATAAATTGTGTATCGGACAGAGGCACCCTGGAGGAATGGTAGAAGTAGTTGGTGTTCATTACCAGGCCACCAAACCCATGAGTTAGCTAGCTGCAAGAGCATGATAACACATGTACTACAGTAAGGCTTCCATGGGGAAGTATTTGTCCATTCATTCCTATCCAACACTTATTGATAAGCACGTACTATATATTATACGCTGCTAGACCCAGCAGTTTAAACAAAGTAGCTGCCCCCATAGACTAGGGATTGGAGTAAGCCACGCAGTTGAGTGGAGAGTAGATCTGAATGGGAAAAGCAACTATCACTGTCAACTACATTATGATGTGAGACTATAATGCACTAATAAAAGTATGTAAAAAAAGAAAGAAAGAAAAAGTGAGCATGGTGACAGTTTTCAAGATTGGATTTGAACGAGGCAGAATGTGGAGGCCCCAAAATTACCTGGGCAGGGCGTGACCAGCTTGGAACTGTTCTGTGTGTTTCCTCCGATCGATCCTCAGATCAGGAGACCACATGTGGCCTCATTTCTTGTTACCATGATGCCACTGCTTTCTCTTTTTATAGGAACATCCAGTCTCCAGAGTGACCTGTAATATCTGCAACTTGGAGAAAGAAACTCCACCTGGAGTAGGGCCATGAACCCAATGGTATTTATTCCATATGACTGGGATGTTCAACTTCTCAGAAGATCAAGTGTATATGAGGAAATGGTACTTACAGAAACAAACACAAGCTGTTTGCATCAAGGCAAGAGGGAGTCCCAGGGCTCCTTCACTGTCCAAAGTTCTATCTGCTCTGTCCTTCTGCTACTCTTCCTGGAGGTGGGCACCATGGGCAGGGGAACTCAAGGGAGCCCCAGGTCTGTCCTTGAGGGCTATGGAGGGTGTTGGACATGATGCCCTTCCCCCACATGTCCTCATCTCTACCTGCCTTCATTCCAGGGCTACTGCCAGAGCCTCAGTCCTGAGTCATCTGGAATTGGAATCTGAGCAATAAATAGCAATAGAAGGTCCTTTATTAAGGGTCTACTATGGGCCAGAAAACATTCTAAGAGTATTATTTCTTTGTTTTTCTACTCATTTCATTTTCATAAAGAAATATTTGAGGTAGGTGTGTTAGTATTCTCATTTTAGAAATGGGGAAACTGAGGCCCAGAGAGGTTTGCAAGTGGGCTGGTGGTGGCGTGGGTGGTAGGGGCAGAGACAGGGTGTGAACCCAGGCAGGCTGCACGGGAACCTGCGCTCTTAGTCTCAGTGTGTACTAGGGCCTGTGCTCTGCCTAGATGCTTATGATTCCAGGAAGCTTCCTCTGTCATGAGCTTCTCACCTGCTCCTCCTAAGGGAATCCCTCTTTACCAGATGAATAGAATGCCTCTTAAATCTGAAACACTTTGTCGTTAACCAGGCAAACCCTGAAAGGCTGGACATCCAGTGTCAGAATACAGCCTTCTTGAGACCAGGTGGGGTTGCCATTCCTGTCAGTTCAGCTCAAGGTCATCCCTGCCCCAAGAAGCCTTCTGCTCATAGGCTTCCTAGGCACAGACAGGACGCCCTACTTGGTTCTCAGGCAGTGATTGAATTGGAAACAGATGTCTATTATCTTCATTCAGCTAATTCCAGATAGGCCTATCAAATGTACCCCAGATATAAGCTGGGTCCTCCTAATTAAACGTGGCCCAGACCTCATGATTTTTGTAATGTGGTGCGCTGGTTTCTTTCGCTTTACATTTCCCACATTGGCCAAGAACAGCATCATGATTCCCCCTGGCCAGGGTGTCTGTAATCTGGTTCTCTTCTTCCTAAGCACAAAGGAGGCCTATCTGGGAGTGGGCAGACCCAGAGAGACCTGCCTCCATCACAGGTCCAGGGAAATAGGAGCTGTTCTGCAGAGCTGAGGACCAGTAAGGGGAAACAAAAAAGAGGAGAGTAAAGGAAAGAGGCAAGCAGACAAATGCCCTTCTAGAAGGAGTGTTTCAATGATGTTTCCCATCCTCCAAGCGACCCAGCGTCCCTTTCACTATTGTTAAGAGTCTGTTGCACACCAGCATCCCTTTCACTATTGTTAAGAGTTTGTTGCACACCAGTGCGTCAGTGCAGGCCCATAGGTATCTTCACTACTTGATGCATATGTTTATTTTATCTGAAATCAGGTTGATTTAGGATACATTTCATGTAATAAAATTTACCCTTTGTGTGTACAGTTCTATGAGTCTGGATAAATGCATACCATTGGAAACCAGCCCTGCAGATCAAGATCTGGAAAACTGGGTCTCCATATATCAACCCCTCCTCCAAGCCAGCTCCTGGCAATCACTGATCTGTTTCCTATCCTTATAATTTTGCTTTTCCCCCCAAATATTCAGCCTGTTGAGTCTGCAAAATGCACTTGCATTTCATTCATGTTGTTGCATGTGTCAATAATTTGCTCACTTTTATCACTGAGTTCCAGTCAGTTATATGACTATGTCATAGTTGATCTATTCGCCAGCTGATGACCTTGGGTTGCTTCTAGTTTGAGGCATGTATGAATAAAACCACCATAACTATAACATATAACTTTTGTGTATGCATAGGGTTTCATTTCTCTTGGGTAAATAGCTAGGGTGTTTTCTGGGTCATATGGTAAGTGTATGTTTAGCATTATAAGGAATTGCTGAATTACTTTCCACAGTGACTGTACCATCTCCTAGTCCTACCAGCAAGATATGAGAACTTTAGTTCTCTGCATCCTCAACAACATTTGGAATTGTTAGTTGCTTGTGTTTGCTTTGTTTTTAAATTTAGCTATTACAACAGGTAGCAATATCTCATTGATGTTTTGATTTACATTTTCTTAATGACTTATGGTATTGAGCACCCTTCTAAGAGCTTCTTCATAGTCTGTATATCTTATTTGGTGAAATGTCAGTTCACATTCTTTGCCTAGTTTTTAAGTTGGGTTATTTGTTTTCTTGTTATTGAGTGTTAAGAGTTCTTCAAATATACTAAAAGCAAGTCTTTTATCTGATATGTACTTTGTAGATCTTTTCTCAACAGATATTTACTTTGAAATAATTGGTCATCTTCTCTCCTTTCTGAATGCCATTCCCACTTCTCATCATCAGCCTGACAAGATTATAAAAGCACAAAGAACACTTCCATCTCCATTTTCTATAAGAGAGGCACCAGGGCACAAGTACATCAACACACCTGCTGCTTCCAATATCGTGGAGAATTGGAGTCACATATGGGACTTGACTAAGAAGGAAGCCTGAGAATGTTTTCAAAGCGATCAACTTCACTTAAAAGATGCCATTTGATTAGGTGACATTCAGCAAGCTAAGCCAGCTTACTTCAGGGAAAGGGAAATAGGCCTTTGTCAGAGACCTACTGTGTGCCAGGAAATGACTTAGGTCAGGGCCCAGCAAGTCACAGCTTCTGCACCAACTCAGACACTTGACATAATTGCATCTGGCCTGTCAATCAAAAGAAAAAAAGATTTTACACATGAACATTTGCAATTGATCTGATGATAGGGAAAACAAATCCTGAACCCCAATGAAGGAGCATGCAACTCCTCCTCTCAGAAAAATTCCATTTCCCTACTTTAAGCATGTATTTAAGAAAATTATTGCTATAGTTTAAATCTGAAATATGGCACCAAACATCAAGTGTTAGGCAATGGAGCAATGTTTAGAGATAAGACAATTGGATCATGAAGACTCTAACCTAATCAATCAACCAATCCACTGATTGGGTTATTTGAATGGATTTACTGGGTGGTAACTGTAGACAGGTGGGCATGGCTGTAGGAAGTAGGTCACTGGGGTGTGGCCTTGGGGACTATATTTGCCCCGGTCCCTCCCTGAGCCCTCTCTCAATCCCTCTCCATGGCTATAAGCTGAGCAACTTTCCTCTGCCACAGCCTGCCACCAGGTTTTTACCTCAGAGTCAGCTGGCCATGTTCTGAAACCATGAGACAAAAAGAAGCCTTTCCCCCTCTAAGGTTTTCTTGTTTGGTATTTTGGTCACAATGACACAAATCTGACACAATTACTCAATTATTATTATTGCTTTAATGCTACATAATAATATTATTATATCTTGATTTCTGTTAACAACAAATTTGTTTTCTCTCCTATTATATACATGTCTACCCAATGCCATCAATTTTACTTCTCAATTTGCAGAGCCTAAAATATTTACTGTCTGGCCCTTTTCAGAAAAATATTTGCCAAATCTTCACTTCAGTGGTTACAAGTTATCATTTCCCTATCATTATAAGTGCAATAACTTGTTTTGCAGATGCAAAAAAGGAGGGTCTTTGCAAAAAATAAGTAAGTTCTGAACAACAATGGAAGGATGTGCTCATGTTCAAAATCTCCTGCTTTTCCCCAAAGCAAATTAACAGCAGTAATTTAGTAGAAAATTAGGGGGCAAAAACCAATTTCAGGGGGGTTGAACTGGGGTCTTGGTTTAGGACACAACTTTTTCAGGTTCCTGAACCTGTTATTGGCTAATTTACAAACTTGTACATTGAGACCAGGATTCATCAAAATAACCTAAGGATGCTGGAGGATTTTCCAACCACCCCAGGAAAATTCTAGAATTTTCACTCCACTACTAGCTGAAATTTGTATAAAATTTTTTAAAGCTTTTCAATAACAATGTCTTATACAAAAACAAAGCAGGTTAGGCAAAGTCTAGTGAAGGAATTAAGCACTTGGACCATGGAGCTGGAATACTAACTTAGTCTTCCAGCCCCATATCTTACTGGCTGTGTGACCTTTGGCCAGGGAACTAAACAAGGAGACACTTCAATTAAGCCATTTTTAAAATATTCGTAGGTCTTTGCCAGGTTTAAATGAATTAATACTTGCAAAATGATCAGTGCAATACCCAGCACAGCATGAGTACTTTATCAGCATATATTAAACAATAAAATAAATGCCTGATTAATCAGAAAATTAAATCTGCAGAAAAATACATCACTTTGCGTTCTGGTTAATCAAGATTTTCCTGTATTAAGTGAGCACAGAAAGAGAGAGCAAAAGGAAGAAAAACTTGAAAGCAATGGTATTGCCTCAATTTCCCCAATGTGATCATTTCCTGGTAGGGGGAACAGATAAGCATAAGGAGAATGCATTCACCTGCAACCCAGGTACACACTTACCAAGTCTCCAGGCCTGGAAAATGACCTGTGTCTCTCTAAATGACAATGATTTATGACAGTCTGAATCTAGAAAAACGCCCCTCCCCTCTGATGACACCTTGGCCTTCAGCGTCAAGAGGATGTGTTCCCTTCTGTGTTTACCTTCTCTGAAAGCTACACCCAGGTACATTTCCTGCTGACAGTTTCATTAAGATCGTTCTCCTCCACCCTCCTGCCCTCTTCTAATGGTACTCAGGGCTAGTAAGGCAGAGAGACAGATATTCTCATAAACTGCCAGGTAGGAAAAGCAATTGAGATATTTGTATCAAAAGCCTTAAGCATATTCTTAACCATGAATTCCACTTCCAAGAATATAACTCAAAGACATAGAAATACACAGGCTGTGTGCGGCAGGGTGGTGGGTGGGAGCTGGAGATTTGGAAGGAGAGCTTCGTCTGACGCATGCTGGGCACTGCCTGTGAAGGGAAGCGTGTGGGTTCTGCAGCTAGTGGGCGGGGCATTCTGAGGGTTCTTTCCTGAGCAACTTCTCATGGCTTTCCCCTGCTGGAGACAGGCAGTGCTGAAGTCCCACCTGCTGTAGGATCCTGGTGGCGCCCTACTAGGGCCAGCCAGCATGGCCATCAAGTGTCTTGGAGTCAGAGTCATCCTGAGAGCTGGACCTGACAACATATGATGGTTTCTGCTGATTGGGGGGGACCAGTGGGGTGCAGTCAGCGCTGAAGCTTGGTGGCTCCAGCAACTCTAGCTTTTGCCTGACACAGTGAGTCTTGAGGACCTACTACGTGTAATTGTCTTAAAAGTAATTTTTCTGTACAAACCTTAGAGATTATTATCTGTGTCTATAAGATTTAAGAGTCTTTTAATCTTTTTTTAGGTTAGTTTCTCAGATACCCTGAGGTGTCATTAACTTTTTTGTCAGAATTCAAGATGACTAATCTTTAATCACTTTCATCAAAACAAACAAGTAACTATAAAGCTACCCTTTTAAAGAAAACCTTCAAAATCAAATAGGGCACCCGAGGGCAATAGTGCTAGTTCAGAGGCACTAGGGGCAGGAGTGGGACCTTATTTGTTTAGCATGCAAGACAGCCTGCATTGGATCATCCCACTGTTGCAAGGCAAGCTCTTATGCTCCTTTCCTACTGGAGGGAATGTTAGCTCAGCTACATGTCTAAGGTTAGGTGGGGTGCAAGAGCAAAGATTTGAACCCAGGTGTCCAACCACAAGCCAGCATGCTTTCCCAATGCTGTCGGTCAGCAGACTGAGATTTCATTGGGCTTTTAGCCCTCGTAGGCACAAAGGCTCCAAATCACAGATAAGGATATTTAATCTGGGCTGTGATCTATGGGATGGTTTGGGTAATGGAAGAGGAATTACTGCGATGAGTCATCCCATGTCAGCAGGCGAACTGTAACGGAGTCTTTATTGCTCTTTTATTATTTATGTATTTGTCAAAAAAGAAATCAATGAAAACAACAGTATGGTAGAATTCCCGTGGCTGTGGCCTCCTCATCTGCCTATGTGGGCCAGAGGGCATGCTTGTGGGCTGGTGTCTCACTCTCGGACCATGCCCATGCTCTGTGAGCTTTGAGGTTGATGATAGTTGGGGTTGAGTTGTATTTAAGGAATCTAGTAGCTATGCAGGTGGTGCTGGAGTGGGGGTACAGAGGAAGTAAAGCCCCTGTGTGTGCTGCTGTGAATGTTCCTACTGAAATGAGGGTTCTGTAACCCTGGAAACCCTGAACTTCTTTTCATCGTCCTAAAAGAAAATGCACAGTGACCTAGAACTCTCCTTAGCTCTAGGATTCCATTTCCCACAGATACCTGTTTTGATGTTCTCCTGTAGTGAAGTATATTTTGTGCTCAGCAAGGGACTCCCTTGCACCCTTCTCTCCTGGCGCCAGAGCTGCCCTCCTTCCCTCTATGGAGGCTGAGGAGGATGTTTCCATTTACCGGTGCTTGATTGTGGATGAAATGCATGAATATCTCTCAGGGAATCACTCCAAGGGTCTCAGACTCACGCAGCTCAAATCTCTCCCAACATGATGGGATCCTAACTTTTGAAATACAAACTTCGCTGGGTCTAGTGGTGCATGCATGCAATCCCACTATTTGGGAGGCTGAGACAGGAGGATTTCAGATTCGAGGACAGCCTTAGCAACTTAGCAAGATACTGTTTCAAAAAAAAAAAAAAAAAAAAAAAAACGGGCTCAGAGGTAAAATTCCCCTGGGTTCGATCCCCAGGGCCATAAAAAAAAAAGTCTACAAGAGGAAGTAACAAGTGAAGTCCACTAACAATTTAAGACTCTAACAATATAAGATAATAAGTGTTATTTATTATAAAATGATTCTGGGCAGTACTTATCACCCTCCAGAGTAGAAGGCCTGTTATGATCGATATCTTTCAGGCCTGTGCTGAATTGTTAGTTACTGCTAAGCTGGGAATACAGTAGATACTTACATACACTTATTTAAACAAAGGATGACTGAACCTAGAAACCTATACCTTAGACATACTGATCCCATTAAAATTCAGCTAACATATGTTAAGAGCTTAACATACTTATGTACTATATAGTGGAGCTTGGCACTTTCATGAATATTTATCCCTCTAACAACAATTACAGGCAAATATTTCATGGAGGAAGAAACTAAAACTCAGTGAGTGGCCAAAGGCACAGATAGCATGCATGGAATGAAGTGGGATTTGAACCCAGGCCTCCTCTTCATGGCTCCTTAGAGCTTATCTCCACTTTTCCTTCCATTTTACCCATGGGTTTTTGCCTTTATCTCCCGTGCTGCTTTCTCCTCTCCCTCCTTCCTTTCTTCAGGAGATCACCTTCTCTTGTACCTGTGGGCTTCACTCTCTATTTTCTGGATCATCCAGAAAGGTCCCCGCCCCTCATCTCTAGATTCTAAATAGATCGGCCAAGTCCAATACTGCTTGACGGTAAGGGCCAAACAAATATGAGCAGAACCCAGCTCCATTGCCTTCTCTCCGCCAAAAATGCATTCAGAAAGTTAATTAGCATTGACCTGAAAAAAAAAAAATGAACAATAACCTTCTGGCATTGAGATCAAAAGCATTGAAGCACAAGCAATAAAAACTCCATTACTGTCCCTCCAAGAAGCTGTCACTGGTCCTCGGGGTGGAGAAGGAGGGGCTCCCATCTCCCAGGACTGTGCTTGCCTCCTCCAAGCCTAACTCTACGGCCATCTGTGTCAGATGAGAAGGGGTTTTGTTTGGTAGCTGGCATGACCATCGGGTCAAATTCATTTTTATTTATTTATTTATTTTAGGAAAAAGAGTCACAGCCTCAATGAAAAGGCTGATTTTAGAATGGGCTTCCAGGTCCATCAGGGATCCAAAGGACCAGACAGAAAATCAAAGAGGTCAAAGAGGCTGCCAAGTCATGTGGACCAGGTAACCCTGGAAAAGAAAAGTAGCAACTCAGGGGTTTTGAACAACCAGGTACCCAGAATTCTTCCCCAATGAAACTTGCTAGTGGCAATAAGAATAATTCTAGATCCCATCCCCTGGTAGGCCAGGTGACAAATTCATGGTTCCCCCTGGTGAGAATTGGCTCAGACACTTGGCTAGGGCATGGAAGTCACTCCTGACTCTCCTTGCAAGGCCCTGCGGGTGTACATTTCTGACATTTCCCACCCCACCCCCTAAGGCCTCATTTTATAGGATTGAATTCCTTGCGGGGACACAAATATGCGTAGGATGCCCTCTACTGGTCCTCATTCTCTTGGGATTGTGTAAGCACCCACTGGCTCTGTCCCTTCTTCTCAGTATTTCGCTCTGCCCTTATTTCCCAGGACACTGCAAGGTACTGGAGAGAGTGTTGTACATGGGATGGAGACCTCATCTCATTCCCCACCCACATCTCACCTACACCTCGTTCTATTCCTGAGGACAGGGCTGGGAGGAGGAGTGGGCACCCTGCTGGGCCAAATCTTACTAGTGCCCTGGGTTCTGTCCACCGCACGGGCTGCTGCATGCCTGTCCTCTGGCTGCCAAGCCCCTGCAATGCCTCATGGACTCAGAAAACGCTGGCAGGAGCTGATGTGCTGTCCTTTAGGAAGCATGGAGGCACATACTTTTCCAAAAGTTGCCTCCAGCTCTGGGGGAGGAATTGTGAGGTGGGAAAGGGGTACTGAGAATGACAAAATAACACACGGGAAGAAAGTGTCTCTTTCACGTGGTGCCTGAAAAGTACATGCACTTTGACCCCCAAAGTCGTGCAGGGAGATGCTCAGAAATGACAGGAAAGTTAAGAGTGAGAAGGAAGAACCTAATACAGTGCTGAACAAGAGGAGGAAACAGGGACTGCCTGAGAACTCAACTAAGCCTTTAAAGTATTTTAAATGGAGACAACTTCTTTGTGCTTCTCAATGCCACCACCCAAGGTCTTTAGATATGAATGTGGTTTGGGGACAGTTTTACAAATTGTGTGTGTGTGTGTGTGTGTGTGTGTGTGTGTGAGAGAGAGAGAGAGAGAGAGAGAGAGGCAGGCTCAGGCTCACTGGGAAAGCACAGCCTAGCTTACCTGCCCGTGGTCCAGTCCCTGCATCCATTCCCCTCCTCAGGTCTGACCTGCAGTGTTTGCAAAGCCACCTCACTGGTCTCTTTGGGGCTCGTCCATCTCCTGCAGTATCAGAATTGTCCCCCCACCTCCAAAAAAAGAATTGTTTTCTCAAAATCCACATATGGTCCCTGTTTGAGAAGAACCTGAATGCTCCCTGGAATTCAAGGAAAGTCCTGTGAAATCTACCTCCATCCTGCTTCTTGTCTTTGCTCCACAGACACCAGACTTGCTGTTCCTTGATAGTCCCTTCTCGTGGCCCTCATCAGATTTAGCTACTCCAGCAGCATGACTCTGTTCTCTGGTTAGCCTGGAAAATTCTAGTGTGCCTTGGTTACTTAGTTGCTTGTTAACATGCCTATCTCTGCTGTTGGGACAAGGGCTTTTGGAAATCTATTGATGCTTATATTTTGAGAACAATATCAAATATTTACTAAGCAACAATATATAATATAAATACATAGTATATATTATATAATGTTATGATAGTGTATATGTGTTATTTAACTTTGCATATAGCATCACAACCTTTAAAGATAGGTAATGTTCTTACTCTTATTGTATTATTTTTATTTTTTTTACAGAGAGGAAAGCTGAGGGAGGCCATTCAGGTGCAAGGAGCAGAGCTTGCAGGGAGACCAAGTGGCTTGACTTCAGGGCTGTGTTCCTGACCCTACACTCTTGCTAGCACTTTGGAATTGCCAATGAGCATGGCTGGTCTCCAGTTCCATAGTAGGAACTGGTCAATATTTGCAGACTGATAAAGAAAACAAATGAGAGAGAAAGGAGGTGGAAGAAGGAGCGGACCATTCAGGACAGACAAGCCAGTGAGAGTGAGCTGGTAATGAAGCTTCAGGAAGAGCCCAGGGCACTGCTCTGTCCGTCTCCCTCCTGACCTACTGACTGACCCCAGAGGAGGTGGTTTGCAGCAGGGTTGCCCCAGGGGATACTGGGGAGGTCCTTCCTCACTTCTTCCCCAAATACCTCCCTCAGCTGCTTGATGGTGCCTGAAATTGTACCATTACAGCCTAATTCCTTTAGCTTTGGCTGCTATTCCCCTGTTAAAATGCAAATACTCCTGGGAGAGGCAAGTTATTAAACTTTATTAGTCTTTTATATCTCATGGTGAATTTATTGATCAGACCCTTCTCTTTAGAAATGGCTGGGCTAAGGGAGAAAGATGGAGGCAGTTTAAGTGTCCCGGGCTCTGGGGAATGAGGTCACTTGGAAGGCTAGGTGGAAGGGCAGGGGTTTAGGGAGGATTAATGACAGTCTGGAAACCTAGAAAGCAAACGTTTCCCGTGAGTTCTATCGTGCAGGGCTATAAGTGGCCAATGGGGTGGACTGGCTAAGGATGGCGTCACAGGCCTGGTGCTGGGGAAGTCCAAGCTCCTGAGTCTAGATGGAGCTCTGATTCACTGTAATAGTCCTTGGCCTCTGCTTTATACACGAGAGCAGGATCACAACAGAACCATGGCCGCTGTCACGAGAGTTTAGGCATGCGCCCGTGGACATGCTGATCTTTTCCAGCAACCCAGCCACCGAGCCCTGGGTGTCCCCAGCAGCTCCGCTCCATGTGTCCTGCTTGTGTTCACAGTTCTCCGGCTCCTTTGACCTGGAGGTGACTCCCTGGCCTCATTCCCTACCCTGTACAGACCCTTTTCTGAAAGCCCCTTCTCATCATCCCAGGCTACGGTGACAAATGGATTAAGAGAGAGATCTTTTTATAAGGACACATCAGGGCTTCGAGAACAATATTATTTTATGTGTTTTCAAAACACTTTGTTCTGCCTTCAGATTTATGGGATGGCCTTTATTACATCAATAAAATATTCAAACCAAAAATAAGAGAGGAAGCCTGAGGCTTCCGGCTTGCCTTCTTCTGTAGCCAGCCCACGCAGAAACACTACCTCAGCAGTCTCAGCAGTGCACACCACCTAGTCAGCTCAGAGACCCAGCAGCTGTGGCTGCCTCAAGTGCCTGGCAGGGCACGAATTAGGCAGGGCTGTATTGGAGACTGTAGCTGTATTTAATAAATGGTGTTTTTGTACCTGATAGAAGAAAAAAAATACTTGGACCCTACAGCACGGATTATTTTTTTGTTGTTGCGAGATGATTCATTGTAAATTTTGAAATCAATATAGTATACAGTAGCATTCTTTATTTTTTTTTTATATTGGAGATTAAACCCAGGGACATTCTACCTCTGAGTTACACCTCCAGCCCTTTTTAATTTGAAACAGGGTCTCTCTAAGTTGCTAAGAGCTTTGCTAAGTGCTGAGACTGGCCTGGAGCCTGGGATCCTCTTGTCTCAGCCTCCCATGTACTGGGATTACAGGCCTGAGCCACCATACCCAGTGCACAACAGCATTTTGAACGGAAAAGAATGTGATTGTTATATTTAGTAGTTGCAATGAGACAGCTGTTGCAATAAGGGCTGGGCCGCATGTTAGAAAGAGAACTCCACTAATGAACAGGAAAGACACCTGGGCTCTAAACCAGCTTTAACCTTCGGGGGACTGGCTCATGGGCTCTTGACCATGGGTTGTTTGCATTTCCAGTCATTCTTACTGAGGTAGGAAAGAAGAAATATGTAGAAGGGAGAGAGAAAGGAAGAATAAGGAAAATGTACCTTTAATATGGAAGTCTCTGACGACATTCCCCAATTCCCTTACTCCCTCAGCCAGGCCTAAACCCCACACCCATCCCCACCTATGCTCCCCAGCCAGGCCAGTTAGTCCCAAATGTCTGAGGAATTTACAACTCTTTACTAATTACCCTGAGCGCTGTTGGCTATCAAAGAGGTATTTATCGATCAGAAAACAGACCACAAAATAACAAGAAAGGTGGCCACACACCATCCTGGAAATTCACTCCCTTGCAAAATACCTTGAACTCTTCGTTATCCAATAGTTAAGCAGGATAGATGCCTGTTGGTCAGAGGACAGAGGTCACACAAGCATAATTTCCTTGAGCATCAGCAGCCAGCCCACTTGTAAATGGTTTAAACAAAAGAATAATCTCCCTGGGCACTGTTAACCTAGCCATGCTTGAATAAAACAAGAGAGAAACATCTATTGAGGAGATAGTAAAGGCCCCACCATCATCTGGAAATGATGAAAACACCTTGAATCACCTGGTGACTACTGAACTGATGTCATCTTCATATAACTTCTCCTACTCACTTCCCAGGAAAGTCTCCGATCAAAGAAGAGCCATAGCCAGGCATGGTGATGCACGCCTATAATTGCAGTATTTGGGAGGCTGAGACAGGAGGATTACGGGTTTGAGGACAGCCTCAGCATTTAGAGAGGTCCCTCAGCAATTTAGTGAAGTCTTGTTTCAAAATAAAAATAAAATAGGGCTGGGGGTGTGGCTTGGAAGTAAAATGCCTCTGGGTTCAACCTCCAGTACCAAAAAAAAAAAAAAAAAAAAAAAAAAAAAGAAGCTATGCACTGCAAAATGTTCCTCCCTCTAACTCTAGAGATGGCCCATATTCTCCCTTAAATGTGTATTTCTTACTTTCCTAAATAAATCTCCATCTATGTCTCTGACTGGCTTGTACTGAAATTCTTTTCCATCACATAAACTAAGAATCCACCCCCTGGTCCTGAGTTGCATTCTCCTACTTCCCTCACTGAAAACTCCTCCAGACCCTTCATGAAATCAACCCTGCTCCAGTGACAATACTACAATTATTTGTTGTCTGCTGTGTATCAGACACCATACTCACCTAAGAAGGAAGACAGCTGGATTAGATGGCTTCTTCCCAATCTGAAGTCTGAAGAAAGATTTTAGTTGACCTTGAAAACCTTAGACATTCACTAAGACAAAGAAAGATGGACAAGAATTTTCTCCTCCCTTTTCAAAGATCTAGTGAAGGTCATAAGAATCTAAAGCAGGTGGAAAGTCTTGCCGTTCTTATTTTCCAGAGTGTGTATGCCAGAGATTCCGGATTCCTTATAGTTCACCCAATAGAGTTGGATAAATTTTCCTTTCTTCCCAGTGGGTTTTATTTTCTTACTCAGAAGGAAAACTATGAGAAAAACTCAGGGGTACCCATCCAAACCCATTCTTACATGTCTTCTCTTGGGGGCCTGCTTCTTCCTTGGATGGATCTGAATCCTACCCTGCTGTCCTCTAGGGTTTAGGTCCATAGCCTTTGCGGTGAAGGAGCTCGGCCAGAGGCTGGCCCTTCAATGCCTGACGCTCAGACTTCTAGGCCTTCACAAACTCAGTCCCTGCGAAACACAGGTATCCATTTTCATCGTCTCACTGCATGAGATAAAACTAACTTATTGCAAAGTTGCTTGGCAAGTAGCCATACAGCAGCCCTGTTATCACCCAAACCCTTTGAGCCGAGGGTCATTAATCCCACTTTTGTAGATGAAAAATGGTTACCGTGAAAGATGAAGTGATACTTCCAAACTCACACTGAAAAGAGTAGAACTGAGAAGTTCAGTCAGACGTGCGAGAGTGACAACCATTATTGTGTTAATGATATGTCCGATTCGTACTTCCAGAAATTTGCTCACTCCCATCAAATCCTCATGCAAGAAACTGGGTTGTTCTAAGCGAGTACAAAGGTAAACAAATGGATTAGTCCCTTGTCGCTGTACATACACAATCCCTTGCTTCTGCTTCAGTACACCCGGTTACTTCTTGCTAGGTCCACTCACTGATGTTCACTAGGGAAAATACGCCATTAATGAGTTAGGAAGTGTCCCCTGAATGCTGAGCTTCACTTTGTGTCTTGGGTTAGCAGTAAGTATGAGGGGAGACATACTGCCTTACATACTGCCTTGTAAGATCGCTCCACACTGCAATTCCCTTGAAATTGGTTGTTCTAGACCCTCTTCCAGACTCCTGGCTGCCCTTTGGCTCTGCCTCGGGCTGCCCACTTAAGAAAGCACTTCATCATGCTTCATGGTGATTGTACTTGCCCAAGGACTGAGCTCAAAGGTCCTTTTAAATTAAAAGGTATTTTTAAAAGACTTCTCTAAGCAGCAAAACACTAGGGATTGGCAGGGAGAGCTGACGGGAGTTATAGGCATCAGGGTTGTGGGAACTAATTCTACTCTTTGCCTGGAGATGAGGGTCAGGGCTTGTGTTTGGGGTGGACTTAGATGATCTTGCAGAGAAGATCAAGATCTGACATTACTTGTGACTTCTGAAGCATTATTGACATAACACGGGTAGAGATAATAATTATACAGAATATTCTCTGAGACAAGATGCGAGGGATGTGAACTCCTCGGCTGCCCTAGGAATAAATTCATTCCCAACATCAACTATGACATGGCACTCTGGACTCGGGAAATCGTCTCTTGATGCATCATCCTCAGAAAGATGGGAAAAGGTTCCTCCTCTTCCAGTTTGTATTGATGGAGAGTGCTGGATGAGGCAGGATGGCAGAATCTTAAAAATGACTGGGAAGTCAGAAGAGGGATTGTGATTGACAGACTGTTGGCCCCAATCCTTCACCCTTCCCAGGAGCTGCACCCTTGCCATGGCCTGGTCAGGGGCGGCTAGTTCCTCCTTAGCCCTTGACTGGCGGGCTCAGGCACGGCACTGCAGTAGGAGATGTTGGTAGAAGTGATGCTAGCTGGGTATTGAAGCCTACCTGAACAGAGGGGTCTGCCCTATGCCACCTGAATGAGAAAACATGCCCTCGCCAGTGCACTAGCTGCAGGGTAGGAGTGAGAAATGCGTGTGGCAGAGGCCACCTCAGCTCACCCACAGTGACTCTGAGCTGTCCCAGTGATCCCGAGAGTTCCCAAGGGACAGATCACTCCTTATTGCTCTCACCACTGATATTTTGTGGCTTTGTATACAAATATCTATTGGTGGGACTATGAAACCCTCTTTCTGCAATCTTCTCCCTCCCTTACAAAGCTCTGCTAGGGACCTACTACATTCCTGCACAATGCAAGGCCCTGTGGAGACACAGGAGAAGTAGATGATGCAGCCCCTGCCCTCAGTGATACCACCGTCTGCAGGGGTGATAAAGCAAACCCCTCAATTCAAGTTGGAGTCTTGGCACAGCTAGACCTGGGTAATTATACACAGCTCCAACTGCTCCTGTTAGCCACGGAGGCCTCTGTGCCCCACCTTTCAATCTTGGCACATGTGTATATTCTGGCCTTGAAAGTTGTGTAAAACATAATGTGCTACATGTTTGCTTTTGACTCTCACTTTCCCTCTCATACACACGTGTGCCACACAAAACGACTTAAATAAGGGAAAAGTGTTGTTTATTGCCAGCTATGACTTTCATTCTACTTCTTTATTTTACTTTTTGGTACTGAAGATTGAACCCAGGGGCATTCTACCTCTGAGCTTCACCCCCAGCCCTGTTTTTTATTCTTTATTTTGAAACAGGGTCTTACTAAGTTGTGGAGGGCCTCACTGAGTAGCTGGGGCTGGCTGCAAGCCTGCGATCCTCCTGTCTCAGCCTCCCAAGTACTGGCATTACAAGCGTGGGCAACCAGGTCAGCTAGCCAGCTGTGACTTTTGTTGCAGGCTTCACATATATTTGGAAGATGAGCTGTCTGAAACAAGATGAGCATAACGTTGCTCATGGCCACAGGGTGACTCAGGGAGCTGGGGTTGGTGTGGCTCTAAGGCCACATTCTGTCTCACCCAGCTGCTGCCTATCCCTCCTCAACCCAGGGTGGCACGGTATGGCTACCCTGTTCAGCCTTAGAGAGAGATGGGCCTGGTGCTCATCCCATCTCTGTTGTTACTAGCAGAGTGACTTTGGACATGTCTAATTTCTCCAATGTTTCCACTTTCACATTTTTAAAATGGGGTAATTCCTATTCTTAAGAGGTATTATAAGGATTAGGGATAATGTATCGGTTATGGGCCTCACTGTGGCCTCCCTGAGATTGACACTGGAGCCCTCACCCCCAGTAATTCAGAATGTGATTGTATGTGGAGGTAAGACCTTTAACGAGGCCATCAAGCTACAGTGAGGTCATTAGAGAGAGCCCTAATCCAATAGGACTGATGTCCTTATACAAAGAGAAGATTAGGCACCGACACAGGGTGACAGTCGTGTGAGGACACAGGGAACATGAGGACACCACCATCTGCAAGCCAAGGGGAGAGGCTTTGAGAGACGTCAATGATGCTGACACTTTGACCTGCGAGTTTTAGCATCCAGAATGGTGAAAAAATAAATTTCTGTTGTTTCAGCCACACAGTCCAGCCGGCGTTACTTTGTGATGGTGGCCCTAGCAGATTAATAGTATCTAAAACTCCTGGCTTAGAATCCAGGTATGCCTGCAAGCACAAGAGATCACCCTGTCCTCCCCTTTCTGCTTCTCTTTTGCCTCCTCCTTGTGATCATGAGCTTTCTCTCTTCCTCTCTCTCATTCTTCTTCCTCTCCTCCTCTGTTTCCCTTCTCCTTCCTTCCATTTCTCCTCCTCCTCCTCATTCACTTGCTTCACCCAAACACCACAGACTTCTGGCCTCTCAGCACGAGGTGGGAGACCTGCAGTGGGGAAGCAATTTAAGGAGTATTTATGTCCACATAAAAGGGAAAGACAGACTCCCACATTTTCCCTCGGCTGCCGAGAGTCACACAAGAATAACAATCAGGTGAGATGCCGAGCTGCTCCCGATGGTGAACACTCTTTAGGATTATGGAGCTTAACTGAATTGGAATGGTGAGAACAGGGGCTTCAGTGTTCGTAATGGCTCATAAATGTCTTTCACGTCTCTTAAAACAGAAGGAACTACGAGGTAGGGAGGCCTTGCCCTTCCTCATCCTATGGTTTCAGGGCTGGAATCCTGCTTTGGAAGAGCCTTTTGGTGTATGGTTCCTGTTATCTGAGCTACTACATCTTGAGAAAGGGCAGGACTGGCAAGAGGCGACTCGGGCTGCCCACCGGAGAGGTGTGGGCCCACCCTGCAGCTCTTCCTGGGCCAGTCAGAACTGTCTTTAGCAATCGACTTCCCTTCCAGAGAAGACACTTTCCCTGCACCAGAAAAAAAAAATGAGTGTAATCAGACTGGCTGGCAAAAGCGTTTTGAGATTTCCTGGATGAGAGGCTCTGTGTAAACGGAGGGCACGGCTGTTTTCATACCTGGCTGCTGGGCCAGGAGTGCAGGGAAATGGGAAAGCAAAGCTAGAATGCTTCCCTGGCAGCCGGTCCCTGAGCCTCTCAATCACACCTGACACTGCAGGGGGAAAAAATGCTCCTAAATCAGCAGCCACGAAAGGAGGCGGCCAGGGAGCCGGGACCAGGCAGCCAGCAGAGGGGATGATGCAAGTGGTAAGAGCCAGGTGGGAGGGTCAGGCAGGAAGAGGGCCACCCCATGGGGAGAAGCACCCGCTTCTGCTTTGTGTCTCCTTTCTGTCTCTGCCACTATTTCTTTGCCTTCAAAATGAGCAACTGGGCCCTCCTGTCATCTCTGGAACTCCGATGATAGACTTTCCAGAATTCTTCCCTAGCAAATATAGAGGGTGCGGGTCAGAGGTCAGGAGAAGGGATGCCAAGGAGAGGAAGAGATGGTCAAAATGGGAGTGAGGACAAGGGAGGAGATGAGAACTGAGGAGGAGGTGGGGAGGAGGAGAAGGAGAGAGGAAGGCGAAGAAAGAATTCTATTTTTTCCCAGCCAGATCCCAATCCCGGGTCAGCAAGAGGTAGCTTTCCTAAGGCAGGCTGTAACAGGAAGCCAGGACAGCCTTCCAGTCGATGGTGCTCCCTTCTCACTGCAGGGTAAGGATGCCTCTGGAAAGCTCACCTGACCTTTCCAGGTAATACGCAGTGCAGGGTGTTACCAAGAGAACATATGAAGGCAGCATTGGAGCCAGCTATGTGGGACTCCGCAGGGCATGATGTGGCCAAAGCACAACAGCTTTGAGATGGGAAGAAACCTACTGAGGCCCAAGGGGTTTCCTGGCAGGACGTGAAAGGCCCTTCTCTGCCTGCCATTCTTCAAAATGGGCCCTGAAAGGATGCTGCAGGACTGTGGCGGCTGCTTAACATGCAGAAGGAAAGTGTGGTAAAATGAAGTGTCTGCCACAGTTAATGTGAATGATAGAGGACGAAGCATGAGGAAGGGCTGTGGGCCTCATTATGAATGACAGGGGTGCCACCTGTCATCTCATCAGAAGCATCCGCCATGCGGTGGCGTATGCATGGGCATTCGTGTGTACAAACCCGGGTGCACACACATATACCGTCATCATAGGTGAGACCATGCTGTCTCTGAAAGGTGTTTGCCACCTTTCCCTACTTGATCCTATTTTCCAGGACCAGCAATGGTTGAGAAGAATTGTAGAATCACCTGTTTGCTTCACTGCACCATATACCAAGAAGACTATGGAAGAGTCCAAGCCATAGGATTACTGGTTGGCCACCCCAAGCCACCAGATGTCATCCTTCCTCTGACGGTGATCACTCCCATGCATCTGCGGTGGTAGTTTCTGGCCCCAGAGTGTTGGAGTGTGGTCAAGCACACCAGATGCTCATCACAGCCACTGCCATTGTTCTCACTGACGCATGAAAGCCAGCACCCAAACTACTATTGTCTTCTCATTAGAGAGATTGTCTCCACTCCCTGAAAGGTTCTTCTTTTCTGGAGCAATCTGGAACATGCTGTGTTGGGTGAGATCAGAGTATGTTGCATAAGGGACACCCCAGCATAGCATCCCCAGTCTGTGGCCTATGGTGGACACAGTCATGTTGACCTTGGGGGTGAGTTGCCTGCTCATCTGGATTATGATCTGTGGAAGGCTCAATCCTAGCAATCCAGGTTGTACTTATGAACTACAAAATCACCCTCTCGTTTCAAGCTCATAAACCATCTTGAAGCAAATACATAACTCCTGGTGGCTGGCGTGGGCATTGCCGGTGTCTCCCCAGTGAGTATGCAGAAGAGCTCAGATTCTCCTCACTTCCTGGCCTCTGCGGATTTACTCGCAGGAGAAGTCACTATTTCATATATTATTCATGACAATATATTGCATGACCTCCAAAGCAAATACTGGAAGAATAATCTCTTTGAGAAGAGGACAACTAGGTATTCAGCTTTGCCTCTGACCACTGCGTCTGACTATCTTGGAGTGTTCCATTGATTATGAGGCGAAACCATTGTGACCACAGGTGGGTGCGGAGGTGGGGAGTGGGGGCAGTGCTTCCTTTAGCTCTGCTTGGACTCGGCCCATAGTATTTTACAGCACAGTTTGACCAGCCTTAAACATTTATATGAGACTTTGCCAAAAGATAGAAGAAAACCAAAGAGAAACAAACACAAAAAGCAATATGAATTCAGACAATTTAGTTTACAGAGGATGACCCAATACTGGGAAATAATACTTTCTCATTACCTAGGAAACTTAGGGAAAAAATGGTGACCGAGAATTGTCACCTTTAAATCTGCCGTTTTTTTTTTTTTTTTTCTTCTACTTTTATTTTACATGAAGATGCTCCAGGAATATAAAACTCTTGGTTTGAGAAATATTTCTCCACATCCTGCCTGCACATAAAATGTAAGGCTGGGGAGGAAATTCAGGGATCATCTAGCATGGTGGTTTCCTGATTGCTTATCTGGTAGAGAAACTGAATATATGAACAGAGATATAATTCCCAGACATTTTCTTATCAATCTTGGGAGGGCGCTTGGAATGTCATTATTAATAAGTCCCTGAGATGATGTGCTCTCCTGACATTTCACACATAAGGAAACTAAGGCCCCGGATGGACTTGTTCAAGGTACCTAAATGTGATCAAGAAATATTTTTGTTAATATTTATCCTCCTATGTTAATGGGTTGCTCTAATAACAGATCTTTAAGAAAAGCAAGGAAAAAGAGGAAGCGTCAGTTTGTCGGTTGCCAAGGGAAGTTCCCCAGTTTGACTCTCTTCTAACAGCTTGTCTTGGGGTCAGAGAGCAGGGTGGGTTCCAGAGATGAGAGATCAGCAGCCCAGGGATGTTTCCACATTCCCTCCCCTCTTACCATTCCAACTCATTGAAATACAAATAGCAGCTGGGCATGGTGGTACATACCTGTAATTGTAGTACTTGGGAGTCTGAGACAGGAAGATCACAAGTTTGAAGCCAGTCTTAGCAACATAGCAAGACCCTGTTTCAAAAAAAAAAAGGCAGAGGATATAGCTTGAAGGTAGAATGGCTCTGGGTTCAATCCCTAGAACAAAAAAAAAAAAAGAAAGGAAGAAAGAAAGAGAGAAAATCCAACTATTTCTACATATTTCCGTAAGTTCCTGTTTACTACCAAGGGTCTTGGAATCCAGACTTTCCTGGAGTTTGAAGAGTGGACAGAAAACAGGATTGGTTTTAAAATTCTGAGTTATGAGCTCAGCTCTTTCTAGTTCCTCTACCTGAATGACATGGGGCAAATTATTTCCCTGTTTTGAGTTCAGACCCTTGGTGGGCCACAACTAGGGCTGGGATTTGATACAAGCAAACAGTTACCACTAGATTTGTAGACACCGTCTAGTAAGGATATGGATAAAGAAAGGGAAATGCTTAGGCCCCCTCTCTGTACTGGTGAAAGCCATTTCCCCTTTGTTGTATATAGACCTCTCTTATCCCAGAGATTTCCTCCTTGTGCTTCAATCTCCCAACTTAGGAAGTGCAGGTGTAAAGAAAGGGCCTAGGAGGGCGGGCACCAGAGTCATTCTGTGAAAGACTAAAGATGACTTTCTGATTCACTCAATGGACATGGTACCATCTTAGAGTCATAGAACATGAAGTATGGGGGCTCTAGCCCCACATCGCTAAAACTCATCCTTTCTTCTCTTTTTTTTCTTCCCAGCTCACCCCATCTCTCTCCTATGTGAATCCATGCAGCATTTCTCTTAATACATGGGCTGTCACAATAGCACATTTTTCTCTCCCTTTTCACCACACTCCACACACACACACACACACACACACACACAACACACACACACACACACACACACACACACACACCTCAATACAAATCACAGGTAAAAGTGATAATTCATGGAGGAGAAGAATAAAAATTATTTTTTCCCTAACGATCCCAGCTATATTTTCCTGGAATCATTCATATACTGGCATGAAGATGGCTATGAAGCTCTGCTCACTAGATTTTATTCTCTTTGTCATTCTAGAGTTGGTTCTTCATCACTGCTAAATTTTACCTGAAGCTTTAGTATAAAAAAAATTAGATCTCTCTTTTTTTTAAAAAAGATTGCTACCCCTAGGTAGTTCAGAAAGGGATTGTGAAAGTTGGTTCTAGCCCAGTGCCCCTCCAAACATAGATGCTCACTGCACAGCTTATATGCAGAAGGAGTCAAAGGCAAAGGCCAGTTGTCATCGCCAGAGGTATCCAAGCAACCTTGGTGCTAAGCAACAGATTGGAACTCATAGAGTCCTGGGCCACTCCGTTTGGAGCATGCTGCTCAGAACTTGGCCTTGACTGGAGGAAAGGCTGGACTTGGATGGAGGAGAGGCTCCAGGAGGAGAGAAAAGGAAACAAGGTCAGGAGAAGGGAAAATGGAGGTAGAAAGTGGAGGGAGAGCATAAGGGATGAGAATAAAGAAGAGGATTGGATTCAAACCTCATGGAATACCATGGCTGACTATCACTAGGCCAATATCTAAAGAATGGTCTAAAGATTTTATTTTTTTCAAAGCAAATGACAATAAGCTAAGCTTTTCAGAACTTCTTTGAACGTCCTTTTTGAAACTTTTTTGAACTTGCCATTTGGTTGGTGAGTGTATCTCCCAGGATGTCAAAAAAGGTTCCTTCTGTCCCCTCTCCCAAAGCTTCAAGACCTGGATCATCCATGGTCTAGAAATGAGTCTCGGGTGGCTTGCTGGCCTGCTCTGTAGAACTGGAACATGGCATGTGCTGGGGGATGGATTTCTTCTGGAAGGGCCAGATGTGAGATGAGAATGAGGGAAAGAATGGCAGAAAGGAGAGTGCAGATTAAGAAGAAGTCAGATTCACAAGTCCAACCTGGTGATTGAATTGGGATTAGCCCTTCTAGTCAACATCAACATAAGCTTGATTTCTGTTTTCTTACATTTTTTTTTTTTGGTACTGGGAAAAAAACCCAGGGTCATTCTACCTACAAGTTACACCCCCAGCCCTTTTTATTTTGTAACAAGGTTATGTTATGTTGCTGAGGCTGGCCTCAAACCTGCAATCCTCCTGTCTCAGCCTTCTAAGGACTGGGATTACACACATGTGCCACCATGTCCGGGTTCCTACACATATTCTTAGGAAAGACCCAAAGAACTACCTACAAATTCCCTCCAGATGGGTGAGCCACTGTGATGCTCAGATGATTCAGCCATGCCTGTCTTGGGTTACACAGCTTAGGGGAAAGAGCCTGCTAGCCTCATTATAATCACGCTGGACATGCCCAGGGATGGCTGAAGGGCTCACAGGATGCAGGATCAGGTAGCACCAGGAGCTCAAGCCTCTTCTGCTCCACTGCTCCCCACCCTCTTCCCCAGTTAGGTCTGTTCCTCAGTCAGGTCTGTTCTGGACACGACTCTCCATTCCCACCCCCTCTCATTGGCTGCGAGTAGTGGCAGCATAGCTGATATTACTTGTGTTCTGATCAAAGCCATAGGGCGATTATAGATGCCATTCCGAAGGCTCTGGAATAGGGTCGTTAAGAGCTGCCATTCCCTTTTTCTAAGCCAATTTGTCTGTATCAGTGGTTGTCGGCAGTCAGAGCCCCTCAGACTCAGGGAGAGGCGTCTGAGCCCGGAAAGTGCTTGGCATATGGCTGGAGTGGCATGTGCTTACGCGCTGTGCCTCGTGCCGGATTGAAATCTGTCATCACCAGCCAACTCTGGAGCTTGACAATTTACAAATCCCAGGCTTTTGTGGTTTGTGTCCTCCCCAGGGTGATTCCCAGGCCTGGCTTTGCCCAGAAAGGACCAGGTGCGTTTGGTCTGGGGTTGATGAGATGTCTCTTTTTGTTTGGCTTTTACAAACCAGACAAGAAGAACACTGGGGACAAGCCCATTGTAGTGTCAGATGAAGGTATTTTGAAACAGCCAGGTGTGTGTGTGTGTGTCTGTGTGTGTGTTACAGAAACTATTCAAAGATAGGTTTCAAAGGATTTTATCACACATACACACACACACACACACACAGAGTCATTTGGGAAAAAAAATTATGTTATCTGAAATTCACACAAACAATCAGATGAGATGTTTCTTTCCTTCAGTAGAACTCCTGTGTTTCAGTTTATTGGGCGTTTGTTGCTGACCACACATGAACTGAACCCCCTTTATATTTTGGGAAAGCCTCCATCTTCTAGGGCAGAAACTTCCTGTCATTCTATAATGATTTTCCTCTTATATATAATAAAAAACTATTCTATATTCAAAATCCTAGACTTGCTTTCCACTATAGTAGAGATGTGTGTCTGCCTCCAAAGAAACAAGAGCTGCGAGGAACCTATTTTTGGTAGAGAGCAGAGACAATAGCTGGAGCTGGAGCTGCCACATCCATGTTCAAGGGCAAAAGTGACATTTGTGACTTGTGTTTTATTTCTGAAGGAAGCCAAAGGGCAATTCATGGCATCCAGTGCCTGGAGGAGGGGGTCGTGAGCGTGTTTTTCCCTGATTAGTTCAGTGATGGGATTTGGGGCTGTGTTATTTATTTCAGTCATTGATTCTGAATCTCTGACCTGGAGATTCCGTGAGCTACCCTCAATTTCTTTTTGACAAATTGTTCTTCTGTTAAACCAACCAAAGTTGGTTTCTGTTGTTTGCAATTAAGAGCCATGATTGATGCAAAAATTGGTACCAGGAATGATCAAAGACATCGGCCCTTTCAGGAGATGGAAGATGGACCTGGATTTGATAATCTAGCCTTATTGATTTTGAGGGCAGTAAATATTCAAATTCTGTTTCAAGATAGAATTCTGGCGGTGGCTTCCCGTGGTACCGCGAACCAAGTGATCATCTTTGGTCTTCTACAGTAATGTATCGATTCAAGCAAAGTCATGGTGGCTGGAGTGGCCACTTATGTGGAACGGTAGAAATGACATAGGAAATGAATCACTGTTGAGGAGGCAAGATCCTTGAAATAGTGCTGTAACATAAAAGGAAGACTGATAGATCAAAAACTCCTAGTTTCTAAGCTGAAGCAATGAAAATACTGGAGCTTTCTGAGAATGTGCTAAATGACTCTCTGATTTCTTCCATATTAGGGTTGAGACGACCAAAATCATGCCCCAAATTAAACATTGCCAGTATCAAGTATTCATAGCTCCATTATGTTTCTCAGATGAAAGCTGAGACATTTATTGGCAAAGAGTGGCACTCCAACATTTAGAATGGGATATAGAAAATGATTCAAATAAATCAAAGTACTCTGACCCCCAACCCCTCTAAACATTACTGAATTATCAAAACAGCCCCTTCTTTTCTTGTTTGATTTTGATGGTCCTGCCTTAATTGAAGACTCTGTAGTGAACAAATTACCTTGCAAGAGGAAGTTAGTTCCTCTAATTGCCCACACCCTCCTTTTCTCCTCATCTCAATACCTATAACTTGAGCCACTTGCCAGCACGGAATAAAAGCCCTTATTCTGAAAAGGCTTGCTCTTTTTCTTGATAATAAAAATTAATGCCACATACCTGCAGAAATCACAAAAAGTAGCAGAATCATCAAATTTATTCACATGCAGAGGTGATGAGATAGATTGGATAATTGTTCAGCAAGTATTCTCTACGTGACCTCTCTCCCTTGGAATGGAGTCCTAGTCCCTGAATCACTTCTTTTGGGTCTGGCCATAAGACGTGCTTTGGCCAGTGAAACGTGTCCAATGGACTGTGCTTGCATAATGTGGCTCAGTTCTATGCTGCTATAATTCATCACCAAAAGGTCCTGTCCCAGGTAGCTGCTGGTTCATGAAAATGTAGAGATGCGAAGGGGAGACCAGAAACCAATATTCAGCCTTGAGCTGGAGGTCAAGGGCTAGACCCTGGGCCCTAATCCTAAAGCCTGTACACCAGCATTACCAGTGGAGTCTCCATCAACCTACACTTCGGAGTAATTTGCTGCCCAGCATTATCGTAGCAATAGCTGACTAACACAAATATTGTCCCCTCTCATGTCAATACTTAACTCCCTGTTTACCTAGTGTAGAAATTATTTGGGGAATGAGACCGTGGTTATTATAAGCTCAATCAGGCAGAGTCTCCAATCAGAGTACTGCTCCAGATGTCGTTTAAATTTTGGAACAGATCAACACAAACTGTATGTGGTAAGATTCTATGTATCTGGAAAATGCTTTTTCTCTATTTCAATAAGAAAGGCAATACAAAAATTAGAAGTTTGATTTCACTCAGCAAGGATAACAATATATCCATATGCCCCTCCTCAGGGTTATAGTAACTTTAGCTTAATACAATAATTTAATTCACAGATACCTTACTTATCTCCTCTCCATCAGTATGTCATTCTGGTCCACCATAATGATGACATAAACTCATAGAACTTCAGGAATTAAAGGAAGCACATAACCTACAAAGACATGTATGTCAGAGTGAAGGAAACAAATTACACAATAATGTAGGGACTCATCAGAGACATGTGAGACATCCCTTCAATGTCAGGAACAAGTTGCTGTCATCTTTGCATCCCCTATCTCTAAGAGAGATGCACAATGCTTTGAAGGCATCTATGGATTTGGGAGATAATGTATAAATTATTTGGATATACTGCTCTCATTCACATATTGGTTGACACTCTTAGATGATCCCCAAGGTTATCAACTTTGAGTTACAGTGTAAACAACATTGCCACTTGGCTATTATAACCCTGGAGATCCAAGAAGATTAAAGTGTCAGAGACACATTAAGATGCTTTCGGGATTCTATGGCAGCTTTGAGAGCAAAATTTCAAAATTGGGACCAGGGATTTTGGAGTAATGCCATCTTTTTTCAGCAAAGAATTTTCTTCCCTTTTGGGGATACAATTCTTGGCTCACTAGAATAGACCATGGGGAACTTAGTAACATGCCCATTATGAACTGGATATTATCTATTAACCATGTATTTCAACCCCAGTATCAAGAAAAGGTTTCATATTAGAAATTTTTATCAAGTCACTTATGCATGCACACATAATTTACATAAGCAATTATCTTACATTTTCTGTTTACCCACTCTGATCATACTATCACCCTTCTCTACATACACAACTGTATTCTCCTAATTATTTAAGTGAGGGGGAAAATGCTAGATAGTTTACATATACCTATAAGAAATTATCTGCTGCAGCATTAGACCCCTGATGGGCAACAGACAAATTTAAATCTCCAAATACTGTATCTCACAAAGAGGGAAAGAGGAGGCAGGCTAATAGGAGACATCACAAAGTTCACAGTGCCGAGCACTCAGGAGTGCGTGATCCAAAATAAATTGCAATATTCAAGTAATACAGTGAGTCCTTATTGAGCATATATTGCGCAATTATATTCAAATAGGTATAGAAACTAAATGTCCTACATTTTCCTTCAAAATACTTGTTGTCCCCACATTTCAGATGAAATTTTAGTGAGTGACTCATCCATCACAGATTGCCTTACCAAAAGTAGCATCGAATTTGGTTGTTTGTGAAAAAAAATAAATGTCTACTTTTGGGAGGAAATAGGCTAAGAAAATATGGTTAAAGTAGTTATTGCACAGAAGAAATTGCAACTCCGCTCATTTGAAAGGGTCCTGCCTCTGAAAGCCATATCTCTTGTGTTCTATGGGTAAGCTTGTCTTAATTTGGGCATTAGTACACATAGCTGTATTACAAAAAAAATTTAACCAGTCTATATGATTTGATTTAATTCAATTCAATAAATTTTTGAGATTAAAATCTAGCCATGTCTTCATGGAATTTAGGATGATTAAGAGAAAGAGAAAAAGAATAAAGAAATAGTTAACATACCACATACACTTATGTATAATTAAATTTTATGTGTCTGCATTCATAGATTTTTAATCTAGAAAGGATTTAAGGTGGTACCATCAATACATACACAAAACAAAAGATAAAATAAAATATAAAGTATTCAAATGAGGGAGGTAGTAGAAGGGAAATATCAGAATAGCAAAAATAAGATGTCACAAGTGTTTAGCACGCATCATACATATTATATATTTAGTAAAGAAAAATAAATTTGGATTCAAACTATTCAGCATCCTACTCATGGAAACAAAGAAAAATTGCTATATTTTTAAACAAAAAGATAAGAATAGGCTGGGGCAACAGAAACTGATATTTATTCAGCAAATGACTCCACTTAATCCCAATATAAACTCTACAGAAAAGGTGTTGATTCCTATTTTAGAAAACTGGGGAACTGGATGTCAAAAATGTTTAAGAAATATTTTAAAATTCTTCTCAGTTATTATGCTCAAACCTAAGTATTTTTAACACCTAAGACCATTGTGCAGCCATTACAGCATGCTGCGCTGAAGTTCTAAGAAAGCCTTGGTATTCTAAGCCAAAAAATGTTGATCAGAGCAAGGCTTTCTCCCCCATTTCTCCTGGTGGACCTCTTCTGATGGCAGAGACTGGATGTACTCAGAAAGCCCATCAGACTGACCACATATCCTCAAACCATTTCAGGTTTGCAAGATTGGCAGAGAGTTGAAGACAGACATCATGCCAGTTATTTCTTATGAAATGTGTAGCCATCTTGATGGGATGGGAGGAGAAACAAATGGTAGAATCCAAGGTACTTCTGCAGAAAGTCGAGGTAAGCAGATAAAAAAGATAAATGCTAAAGAAAGAGGAGGGTCAATTGTATTTTTCTCTTCTACAGATACCATGAAAAGACTTTCTTTCCAATTTCCTGGTAATTGCCAGCCTCCCTGGCATTGAATTACCCTATATTAATTAACTTTATTTATTGCTGTTGGCAGAGTGACTATACAGTAAATCAAGCAATTAACAGCCTCCCATATTACACTTAGAAGAGAGGTAACTGGATGCCAAACAGATTAACTTCTTGCTTTATGTTCTACTCAACATTTGTCTTTTCAGGGTTTCGACCTTTATGCTATTACTATTATGAGAATTAGGTCAGCACAGGTGAAGATTTAAAGTCCTTTCAGTGGGTAGGACTTGGGCCTGATGGCTCAGAGGTCCAAGTGTAGGAGGAGCTTAATTTCTTCTTAACTCAGACATTGGGTAGGAAACTCATGAAGCTACAGGTTGGAACAGGAAATGGGGAATCCTTCTGACTGGTCTTGTTTCTTTTGTTTAGAACTTCAATCCTAATGTCATAAACAATTATATATGACAAGAAGACCCTTTCAATTCTACTGGCTAATATAAGTTGGGGTGTCTGGAAATTTTTCGTTGGATTTCTTTCTTTTTAATTTTATGTTTAAAATATACTTTTATTGGTGCATTGTAATTAT
>PVLC010013209.1:8494-42345 GCA_004027655.1 Graphiurus murinus | reverse complement strand
ATTGAACTCAGGGGCATTTTACCTCTGAGCTATACCTCCAGCCCTATTTTTTATTCTTTTTTTTTTTTTTTTTTTTTTTTTTTTTTTTTTGCGGTACTGGGGATTGGACTCAGGGGCATTCTACCTCTGAGCTACACCCTCAGTCCTATTTTTTATTCTTTATTTTGAAACTGGGTCTCACTAAGTTGTGGAGTGCCTCACTAGGTAGCTGAGGCTGGCCTCGAACCCGGATCCTCTGGTCTCAGCCTCCCGAATGTTGGGATTACAAGCGTGCGCCACCACGCCTGGCTCTTTATTCTTTATTTTGAAACCGGGTCTCACTAAGTTGCGGAGTGCCTCACTAGGTAGCTGAGGCTGGCCTCGAACCTGGATCCTCCAGTCTCAGCCTCCCGAATGCTGGGATTACAAGCGTGCGCCACCATGCCTGGCTCTTTATTCTTTATTTTGAAACTGGGTCTCACTAAGTTGCGGAGTGACTCACTAGGTAGCTGAGGCTGGCCTTGAACTCGGATCCTCCAGTCTCAGCCTCCCGAATGCTGGGATTACAAGTGTGCACCACCACACCCGGCTCCTGTTTTTATTCTTTATTTTGAAACAAGTTCTCACTAAGTTGGGGAAGGCCTCACTAAATAGTTGAGGTTGGTGGCCAACCCAGATCCTCTAGTCTCAGCCTCCCAAGTCCTGGGATTACAAGCGTGAGTCACCATGCCTGTCTCTCAGATAGACTCTTTGACTTTTTTTTTTTGCGGTACTGGGGATTGAACTCAGGGGCATTCTACCTCCGAGCTATACCCCCAGCCCTATTTTTTATACTTTATTTTGAAACAGGGTCTCACTAAGTTGTGGAGTGCCTCACTAGGTTGCTCAGGCTGGCCGCGAACCCAATCCTCTAGTCTCAGCCTCCCAAATGCTGGGATTACAAGTTTGCGCCACTAAGCCCGGCTCAGATAGACTCTTATACCCTTGGTCTCCCACTTTGGAGAGGGGAGAGGTGAGCACAAGATTTATTACACCTCGAATAAGCAAGATACAGAAAGCAGAAAGGGCGATTAAGTTACATACCATTCCTCAGACCTCCCCAGTCCTCTCCAGTGGCCCTGATAGACTCTTGTTAACTGTAGGGAGAGCGCCTGGGTCCGCGAGTCTCGGTTGCCTAGGAAACAACTCCTTTAACTCTGGAAGCTGTCCAGTTGCTCGATCACTTGAGGGCACCTAGAGGAAGGGGTTGGGAATTCTTACCTTTTCCTATCTTAAGTCTAATTTCTAATATTTTTTAAGGCTCTGAGTTTCCTACCTTACTATAACGACATTTATTAGAACTTGCTGAAGCTGGTATGGCGGCGCATGCCTATAATCCCAGTACTAGGGAGGCTGAAAGAGGAGGATTACTGGCTCCAGACCAGCCTCAGCAACTTGGCAAGACCCTCTCCCAGAATGAAAAATAAATAGCCGGGCGTGATGATGCACAGTTGCAATCCCAGTACTTTGTGGCTAAAACAGGAGGATCACAGAGTTAAGGCTAGCCTCAATAACTTGGTGAGACCCTGTTTTGAAAGAAAAAAAATAAAAAGGGTTGAGAGTATAGCTCAGAGCTAGAGTTTCCCTGGGTTCAATCCCCAGTACTAAAAACAAATAAATAAAAAATAATAAATAAATATATAATTTTGTGTGTGTGTCTGTGGTCCTGAAAATTAAATCCAGGGTTTTCTACCTCTGAGCTACACCCCCAGCCCTATTTTATTTATTTATTTACTTATTTATTTATTATTTATTTTGTGGTGCTGGGGATTGAACTCAGAGGCATTCTACCTCCAAGATATACCCCTAGCCCTATTTCTTTTTCTTTCTTTCTTTTTTTTTTTTTTTGTTGGTACTGGGGATTGAACCCAGGGGCATTCTACCTTCGAACCAAACCCTCAGTCCTATTTTTTATTCTTTATTGTGAAACAGGATCTCACTAAGTTTCAGAGGGCCTCACTAAGTTGTGAGGCTGCGTGAAGCTGAGATCCTCCTGTCTCAGCCTCCCAAGCTTGTGCCACCGCGCCCAACTCTTATTTTTTTTTTTTTTTTTATCTAGAAACAGGGTGTTGTAGGTTGCTGAGAGTCTTACTAAATTGCTGAGGCTGGTCTCAAAGAAACTGCAATCCTCCGGTCTCAGTCTCCCAAGTACAGGGATTACAAGTGTGGGCCACCACGCCCTGTCAGATTAAGGTGTTTGACGGGACTAAGGGAGGCTCCCAGGACTGTGAGGGGATCAAGCCTACCGATGCAGAGGCCTGATGGAGTCCCTGCACACCCCTCCCCACCCAGCAGGCCTCCAGCATCCTTCACTTGCTCCCTGGCCCCGCCCTCCCCCAGGGAGGAGTCACAGGGACCTAGACCCGCCTCCTAGCCGGGTGTATAAGCCCTCATCTCAGCCCTGACTCTGCGGTGTTGCCCCAGACTGGATGCATAGGCCAAGGCACCAGACCCTCCTCCAGAGCCTCCCGGAGCCTCCTGCTCAGGTAAGTGGAGAGATGGACCCGTGGGGAGAATGGGAGGGCTGGAGTGCGGGAAGACCCAGGGGCTCCTGGGTGCCCCCAGTGTCTGACTGAAGGTTGCCCTGGCAATGGAAACCCAAACTCTACATCCAGTTAGTCTTTGGTGGGGCTGCGACCTAGGTCAGTGGGGAGCACGGGGTTGGCAGGAGAGGCCCAGGGTTTCATCCCTGAGCCAGATCAGTGAGTCAAGTCACCCCGAGCTGCTAGGACCCCCTGCTCCTCAGTGAGCACGACCTCATCACATGGAAAGTAGCTGAAGCGACATGCCCAGACCTGCGCTGTCCTAAGTGTGGGGTGGGAGAGGACTCGTGTCCAGGAGTCCAGGCTCCAAGCGCTGGTTGAGGCTGGTGTAGACTCTCTGCAGGAGGTGGAGACGGAGGTTCGTGCCGGGGTGCCGATGGGGGTGAGAAGGAAGTTGGCCTTCCTTGATGCCTCAGAAGCTCATTGACAGACCTTCCGAGCTTTAGGGTGACTCGGGATTAAGGCCCCGCCCCGATCTGCGTCATTGTGTGGCTGCTTAGGCCAGGCTCCGAGGACAGAAGACCGTGACTGACCTGTCCTGGAGGTCAAGGCTATGGGGGGGTGCCCACCCACATACTTGTGTCAATTGGCCACAGTCAGAGGAGGAAAGGACAGCCATGGTACTGTCCCCACTTTTCTTTCTTTTTTTTTTTGTGGTACTGGGGATTGAACTCAGGGGCATTCTACCTCCGAGCTATACCCCCAGCCCTATTTTTTATTCTTTATTTTGAAAGCGGGTCTCACTAAGTTGCGGAGTGCCTCACTAGATAGCTGAGGCTGGCCTCGAACCCGGATCCTCCAGTCTCAGCCTTCCGAGTGCTGGGATTACAAGCGTGCGCCACCACGCCCGGCCTGTCTCCACTTTTCTATGACTTGTTAGGGAGTTGACCCGGGCATCCTGGAGGTCAGGGAGAAGTGAGCCTGCTTGAGAACGTGAAGGCATGTGAGAACTGCAGGGAACGGGGTGCGGGGGGACACTGAAGCCAGGGAGGACTGTGGTTCTCAGGAAGGTGACAGTCCTCCTGTGGGAGAGGGTCTGGCTTACACCCAGAGTGGGGAGAGCTCCTTGGAGTCGGCCCAGGTGGGTGCCGATGGGGTGTGTGGGGGCAGGCACAGGCATCCAGGGGAAGAGGGGGTGAGTAGGAATGGCGTCCTCCCTCCCCGTGGGACCCTGAGTGTGGAAGTCTGGGTGCTGCTAGAAACATCTGAGCACCTTCTGTGCAGGTGGGAATAGGAATTTTTCCCTTCTCAGTAAGTTGGTTTTTTTTTTTTTTTTTTTCCTTTTGGTACTGGGGATTGAACCCAGGGGCATTCTGCTGCTGAGCTAAACCCCCAGCCCTATTTTAGTTTATTTAGAGACAGGGTCCACTAGGTGGAACGTCTCACTACTTGCTGAGGCTGTCCTGGAACCTGAGATCCTCCTGTCTCAGCCTCCCAAGGACTGGGTCACAAGCATGTGCCACGTCACCTGGATCTTTTCATTTTGAAACACGTTCTTACTGATTTGCTCAAGGTGGTCTTGAACTTGCAATCCCGTCTCACCCTCCCTAGCACTGGATTACAGATGTGAGCCACTGAGCTCGGCCTCAGTAAATCCTTTTGAGTCTTCAGAACTCCATCTCCGGAGTGGAGGAGCCAGGATTTCAGCCGTGGCTGACACTTTCAGGGTGGCTCCTGACTCTGCCCTGCCCCGGGGCTTCCTCTCCATCCTTCTGTATTGCCTGTTTGTACAGCCACTTACATTTTGCTTTTGTTTTTGTTTCATTTTATTTATTTATTTTGCAGTACTGGGGATAGAACCCAGGGGCATTCTACCTCCGAGCTACATCCCTAGTCCTATTTATTTTATTTTATTTATTTATTTATTTATTTTGGGGGTACAGGGGCCGGGCATGGTGGTGCACACTTGTAATCCCAGCATTTGGGAGTCTGAGACCTGAGGATCTGGGTTTGTGGCCAGCCTCAGCTGCTTAGTGAGGCACTCCGCAACTTAGTGAGACCCTCCGCAACTTAGTGAGACCCTGTTTCAAAATAAAGAATAAAAAATAGGGCTGGGGCTGTAGCTTGGAGGTAGAATGCCCCCAGGTTCCATCCCCAGTCCTGCAATTAAAAAAAGGGTGGGTTGGGGGTGTACCTAGGGGAATTGGTGTACCTCAGAGGTAGAAGGCCCCTGGGTTCTGTCCCCATTATCACACACAGACACACAGACACACACTCAGACACACAGACACAGACACAGACACACACACACAGATAAACACACACACACTACTAGATGTGGATTTTTCACCCTTGTGTGCTTGATTCTTCTTAGAGCTGATTATGTTAAGAACCTTCTTTTCCATTCTGTGGATCAAGCACATGGCCTCGGTGCTTACTAGGCTCATGTCCACACTGAGCTCGTCCCCGGCCTCTGTCAGATTTCTCCAGATGCCAGCCCTGTCTCGACCCGGGGGCAGGGGCTGGACCCACAGCTCCTGCACTTTGCAACTCCCTGTGGTCCCAGGTGGTTGAGTGGCATTCATGGGTTGCTTGGGGTGCAGTGAGGAACCAGGAGTTACCTGGGGGGGGGGGGGTTGAGAAGGGCCACAGGAGAAACTAGTTCTTTTTTAAATGAAGGAATATTTTCTCATTCCCAGGAATAGCCAGGCACTTTCGAGTCCTCTCTGCTTGTGACCACAAGAGTCGCTGAGCTCGGCGTCATAGTCTCTGCCCTCGGCAGCCTGTTCTTGGCTGGCTCTGGCAGCAGCAGGTGGCAGTGGGATTCTGGCCGCCTCTGTCAAGGCTCCCCCAGGTGACAGGGAGGACGGTGAGAGCTGAGGTGAGCGCTTCTCTCTAGAGAGCACCCCAAAGGCGCCCTGCGGGAGGAAGGCCACTCAGCCTGGCCTTGGTTGGGGCTCCATGGTGGCGGCAGCAGAGGCAGCAGCGGCCCTAGGGCGCCTCCAGGAGGAAGCCAAGTGCCCCATCTGTCTGGACAACATGAGAGACCCCGTCACCACCGACTGTGGACACAACTTTTGTCATTCCTGCTTCCACCAGTGCTGGCCCAATGACCAGGACACCTTCCTTTGCCCGATGTGTCGTCACCAATGCCTAGGGAGGGACGTGCGGAGCAACAGCCAGCTGGGAAGGATGATTGAAATGGCCACGCAACTGCAGCTCAGCCTGAGCCAGCGGCAGGAGGGGACGGGCGTGTGTGAGAGGCACAGCCAGGCCCTGTCCCTGTTCTGCGAGCAGGACCTGGAGCTCCTGTGTGACCTGTGCCCCATGTCCCCCGGCCACCACGGCCATTGGGTGAGGCCCGTGGAGGAGGCCGCCTCTCAGCACAGGGATGAGCTCCTCCGCTACAGCCAGGGCCTCAAGAAGCAGGTGGCGGGGCTTCAGAAGTCTCTAGAAGCCCAGGGCCGGCAACAATTAGAGCTGAACGAGAAGGTGCACAGGCAGAGAGAGCGGCTGACCTCCGAATTTGAGTATCTGACCCAGCGGGTAGAGCTGGAGCAAAAGGCAGTTCTAGCGAGTTTAGAGAAAGAAGAGTCGGACATGGTCCTGCAACACGGCAGGGAGGCGAAAGCCTGTTTACACCACCTGTCCACCGTGCGAGAGCTGCTGGTGGAGGTGACCGGGAGGAGCGTGATGGCGGACGTGAAGATGCTGACGGACCTCCAGGGGGTCTTGTCCAGGTATGAAGGCCTGAGAGCCCCAGCCCAGGGCTCCTTCCAGGGGAGGAGAGGAGGGTACTTGGTTCCTCTGCAGCTTTCGGCCCTAGAGAAGGTGAGACAGGCCTTTGCGCAAGAAGTTACTCTGGATCCTGAAACGGCGCATCCCGACCTGCTTGTCTCTGAGGACAGGAAGTGTGTGACATTTGTGCAGAAAGCGGGAACCGTCCCTCTGAATCCAGTGAGCTTTATGGTCTCCCGGGTCGTTCTGGGTTTTGAGAACTTCACATCCGGCCGGCACTACTGGGAGGTCCAAGTGGAAGACAAGCTGTCGTGGGCCGTGGGGGTGTGTAAAGCCCCCCTCTCCAAGGACAGAACGCGGCCGCTGTCACTCCCGGACAGATGCTGGGCGATTCAGATGCACGACGGCCACTATGTGGCTCAGAGCGCTGCTCTGGTCCCTCTTCGGCTGACGGAAAGGCCCAGAGGGATAGGGGTTTACCTGGACTATGAAGTGGGTGAGATTTCCTTTTACAGTGTGAAAGACAGGTCTCACATCCACTCTTTCATGGACAAGTTTTCGGAAGCGCTGACGCCTTATTTCTGTGTTGGATCTGATTCAGAACCTCTTATTATCTCTGCAGTAAGGGACGATGAAGAAGGAGCTGTAGCCGGAGGTGCTGGTGCATATATGTGACCCCAGGATTTGGGAGGCTGAGACAGGAAGATCACAGGTTGGAGGCCAGCCTCAGCAACTTAGCAAGGTCCTCAGCAACTTAGTGAGATCCTCTTTCAAAATTAAAAATAAGCCTGGTGTGGTGGTGCACATTTGTAATCCCAGTCCTTGGGAGACTGAAACCGGAGGATCTGCGTTCAGAGCCAGCTTCAGTTATTTAGTGAGGCCCCATTTCAAAGTAAAGAATAAAAAATTGACCTGGGGATTTAGCTCAGAGGTAAAATGCCCCGGGTCCCATTCCCAGTATCGCCAAAAAAATAAAAATGAAAATAAAATAAGGCTGGGTGTGGTGGTGCATGCTTTTAATATCAGTACTTGGGAGACTTGAGACAAGAAGAACATAGGTTTGAGGACCTATGAGTAATGAGACCCTGTTTTCAAATAAAATCAGGCTGGGGAGCCGGGCATAATGGTGCAAGCTTGTAATCCACCAGTATTTTAGAGGCTGAAACAGAAGGATCAGGATCACAGGTTCTCAGCCATCCCCATCAACTTAGCAAAGCTCTCTGCAACCTAGTGAGACCGTTTTCAAATAAGAAATAGAATTGGGCTGGGGGTGTAGCTTGGAAATAGAATGCCTCTGGGTTTCATTTTATTGCAAAAAATAAAATAAAATAAAGCTGAGTATGCCTCTGGGTTCAATCCCCAGTACCACATTTATGTATATATATATATATATATACATAAATAAAACTTGGACTTAGGAGGAAAAACCTTTTTCCTTTTTGAGGGGAGGGGGCCACGTCTCAATGTTTCCCAGGCTGTTCACAAACTCAAGGACTCAAGTGGTCCTCCCCCCTTAGCCTTCCAAGTAGCTGTGACTACAGGCCTGATCCACCACACCCTCTTGTTTTCTCTCTCTCTCTCTTTTTTTTTTTCATTTTGTTCTAATAGCAACAGATGTGGGAACAGATAATGGGAATGAACTTTAAAGTGTTTCTGGAATTCTAAGAGTAAAGCATTGTGATTTTGTAAGTCTTATGCAATAAATTTTATGTATATTCACATAATTTGGACACCTATTCATTCACCTGTCTCATTGGTATCTGGCAAGTTTCAGGTGGAGGATGAGAAGCATGTGGGAGACAGTTCTTCCAGTGTCCCTCAGGTCTCTGCAAGTGTTAGGAGCCAAAAAAAAAAAAAAATAATAATAATAATAATATTAAAGGCAATGTCTCACTCCAATGCAAGGCTCCTGCAGAGTCACTGTCTGTTATAAAGTACTTGAGTAGCTGATTAACAGTGGTACATTCTTTGTTTTTTGTTTTGCGGTACTGGGGGTTGAACTCAGGGGCATTCTACCTCCGAGCTACACCCCCAGCCCTATTTTTTATTCTTTATTTTGAAACAGAGTCTCACTAAGTTGCGGAGGGCCTCACTAGGTAGCTGAGGCTGGCCTCGAACCCAGATCCTCTGGTCTCAGCCTCCCAAATGCTAGGATTACAAGTGTGCGCTACCACGCCAGGCCAATAGTGATTTTTCATATTACCTCTTAAGATGGAAGCTTCATTTAGAATGTACCACTGTTAGCCGGGCGTGGTGGTGCACGATTGTAATCCCAGCATTCGGGAGGCTGAGACCGGAGGATCCGGGTTCGCGGCCAGCCTCAGCTACCTAGTGAGGCACTCCGCAACTTAGTGAGACTCGGTTTCAAAATAAAGAATAAAAAATAGGGCTGGGGGTATAGCTCGGAGGTAGAATGCCCCTGAGTTCAATCCCCAGTAATGAAAAAAAAATCACTATCAAGATAGTGTGAGCTGGGCATACTTGGGAGGTGGAGACAGGAGATCACAGGTTCAAAGCCAGCCTCATCAATGTAGTGAGGCCATGTCTCCAACAGAAATAAAATAGCATTGGGGTTGTAGCTCAGAGATAGAATGCCCCTGGGTTCAATTCTCAGCACCACAAAAAGTGGGGAGGGGGAAGGAAAAGAAAAAGATAATGTGTCCATGGATTCTGAATTCATAGATTCAACATGAATAGAAAATATTTTTTAAGCCCCGCATGGTGGTGCAATCTCAGTACTTGGGGGGCTGAGACAGGACTATTGCTGGTTGCAGGCTAGTCTCAGCAATTGTCAGAACCCTATTTCAAAATAAAAAATAAAAAGGGCTAGTACTCAGGAGCCTGAGACAGGAGGATCTCAGGTTTGAGGCCAGCCTCAGCAACTCAGTGAAACTATCCACAACTTAGTGAAATCCTGTGGGAAGCAAAAAGATTTATATAAAAAGCAAAAAGTCAGCCGGGCGTGGTGGCGCACGCTTGTAATCCCAGCATTCGGGAGGCTGAGACCGGAGGATCCGGGTTCAAGGCCAGCCTCAGCTACCTAGTGAGGCATTCCGCAAATTAGTGAGACCCGGTTTCAAAAATAAAAGAATAAAAAATAGGGCTGGGGGTATAGCTCGGAGGTAGAATGCCCCTGAGTTCAATCCCCAGTACCACAAAAAAAAACCAAAAAAAAAAAAAAAAAAAAAAAAAAGACATGAGGAGCTAAGATGGCTGCTTTGGGCAATCAAAATTCAGCCAGTTCCCATAAGTGCCTGTTGTTCAACCCTGAGGGTAGAGACCCACGCCTTTGTTTTCTGGCATTTAGATAAGAAGTGAATAACAAATGCTTCTCCAAAACCTGATTGATGCTGCGCCTTCTGGGTTTTGGGGTCTGTGAGGGTACTCAAGGTCAGCCCTCAGTATTTATATCACAAAGGTTGCTCAATAAAGTTGAACATTTGTTCCCCTTGCAAGGTGTGTGACTGTGCGTGTGTGGTGTGGCGCTGTATTGTTTTTGTCTTATTTTCAGCTCCCAGTCGATCGGCAGAAAAAGAAACTGAGGCAGCAGCTGGCCTGCTGCAAAATCCTGATTCTAAATACAGTAAAATAGGACTGGATTATAGCTCAGAGGCAGAACAGCCCTGGACTCAAAACTCCAGTATAACTACAACAAAGGAATAAAACAGATCCCAGTATTGCTTTTATTTTATTTTTTGGGTTACTGGGGATTGAACTCAGGGGCATTCTACCTCCGAGCTATACCCCCAGCCCTATTTTTTATTCTTTATTTTGAAACCGAGTCTCACTAAGTTGCGGAGTGCCTCACTAAATAGCTGAAGCTGGCCTCGAATCTGTGATCCTATGGTCTCAGCCTCCCAAATGCTGGGATTACAAGCAGGCGCCACCATGCCCAGCTTCTTTCTCATTTTAAAAGCAACACTGAAGCCGGGTGTGGTGGCGCACGCTTGTAATCCCAGCATTTGGGAGGCTGAGACAGGAGGGTCAGGGTTCAAAGACATCCTCAGCTATCTAGTGAAAAGCCATCCTCAGCTATCTAGTGAGGCACTCAGCAACTTAGTGAGATCCGGTTTCAAAATAAATAATAAAATATAGGGCTGGGGGTATAGCTTGGAGGTAGAATGCCCCGAGTTCAATCCCTAGTACCGCAATAAATAAATAAATAAATAAATAAATAAATAAATAAATAAATAAATAAATAAAATGAGAAAGAAGCCAGAGGCAGTGGCACACACTTGTAATCCCAGTACTTGGGAGGCTGAGACTGGAGGATCTGAGTTTGCAGTCAGCTTCAGCTACTTCGTGAGGCCCTCCACAACTTAGTGAGACTCTGTATCAAAATAAAGAATAAAAAATAGGACTGGGGGTGTAGCTTGGAGGTAGAATGCCCCTGGGTTCGATTACCAGTGTGGCGTGCGCACGCGCACACACACACACACACACACACACACACACACACACAGACACACACACACGAGGGAAAAAAAAAAAAGGGAAAGATTCTTGGTGGTGTAGTCAGGTAATCCTAATATCTCAGGGTGAAGCAGGAGGATCACGAGGTCTAAAACAGCCTGGGAAATTTAGTGAGAATCTCAAAATAATAAAAAGGAAGGTGGGCATGATGGCGCACATCTGTAATCCCAGTACTTGGGAAGCTGAGACAAGAGGATCACAGATTGGAGACCAGCCTCAGCATTTAGGCTGACTTTTTTTTTTTTTCCGCTACTGGGGATTGAACTCAGGGGCGTTCTACCTCTGAGCTATGCCCCCAGCCCTATTTTTATTCTTTTTTTTTTTTTTTTTTTTTGCGGTACTGGGGATTGAACTCAGGGGCATTCTACCTCCGAGCTATACTCTCAGCCCTATTTTTTATTCTTTATTTTGAAACAGAGTCTCACTAAATTGCGGAGTGCCTCACTAGGTAGCTGAGGCTGGCGTTGAAGGAACCCGGATCCTCCGGTCTCAGCCTCCCGAATGCTGGGATTACAAGCGTGCGCCACCACGCTCGGCTCTAGTTTTATTCTTTATTTTGAAACAGAGTCTCACTAAGTTGCGGAGTGCCTCACTAGGTAGCTGAGGCTGGCTGCAAACCCGGATCCTCCAGTCTCAGCCTCCCGAATGCTGGGATTACAAGCGTGGGCCACCACGCCCGGCCATTTAGGCTGACTTTCAGCAACACAGTGAGACCCTGTTTCAAAACAAAAAATAAAATAGGACTGGGGGTGTAGTTTAGAGGCAGAATGCCCTGTGTTCAATTCCCAGTACTAAGAAAAAAAGGAATGAAGGCGTTTGACATGACTGAGGGAGACTCCCAGGGCTGTGAGGGGATCAAGGCCATCCGTGCAGAGCCTGACCCTCTGGCCTGGTGGAGTCCTGGCCGACCCCTCCCCACCCAGCAAGACCTCCAGCATCCTTCACCTGCGCCCTGGCCCCGCCCTCCCCCAGGGAGGAGTCACAGCCTTTGGTGGGCGGGACCTAGACCCGCCTCCCAGCAGGGTATATAAGCCCTGGTCTCAGCCCTGACTCTGCGGTGTTGCCCCAGACTGGATGCATAGGCCAGTGTGTCAGACCCTTCTCCAGAACCTCCCGGAGCCGCCTGCTTAGGTAAGTGGAGAGGTGGAGCCTGTAGTGGGGGGCTGGGGTGCGGGAAGACCCGGGACCCCTAGTTTCCCCCTGTGCTTGACTGGAGGTCGCCCTGGCAACGGGAACCCAAACTTGGCATCCAGTTAGAGTCTATGCTGGGTCTGGGGCCTAGGTCAGTGGGGAGCACGTGCTTGGCAGGAGAGAGGCCCAGAGTTTAATCCTTGAGCCAGATCAGTGAGTTAAGTCAACCTGTGCTGCTAGGACCCCCTGCTCCTAATTTTATTCATTCATTCATTCATTCTTTCATTTATTTTCGTGGTACTGGGGATGGAACTCGGGGCATTCTACCTCTGAGTTATTCTCCCAGCCCTATTTATTTATTTTGAAACAGGGTCTCGGTAGATTGATTAGAGTCTTATTACTTGGTGAGGCTGTCCTTAAATCTGTGATCCTCCTGTCTCAGCCTCCCAAGTACTAAGATTACAAGCAAGGGCCACCACGCCCAGCTTTATTTTGAAATAGGTCTCATCTTGCTGAGGCTGGCCACAAACCTATGATCCTCTTGTCTCATTCTGCCGAGTACTGGGATTACAAGCACGTGTCACCACGCCCAGATCCAATTATATTTTTTAAAATTACATGTCATTTATTTATTTGTGGTGCTAGAATTGAACCCAGGGGCATTCTACCTCTAAGATACACCCCATTCTATCTCTAAGGTACACCCTCTGAGCCCTATTTTTTTTTTTTTCTGGTACTGGGGATTGAACTCAGGGGCATTCTACCTCCGAGCTACACCCCCAGCCCTATTTCTTATTCTTTATTTTGAAACAGGGTCTCACTAAATTGCGGAGTGCCTCACTAGGGAGCTGAGGCTGGCCGCAAACCCGGATCCTCTGGTCTCAGCCTCCCAAATACTGGGATTACAAGCGTGCCCCACCACGCCCGGCTTTCTGAGCCCTATTTCATTTTTTATTTCGAAACGGGATCTCACAAGGTTGATGAGAGTCTCCCTACATTGCTGAAGCTGTCCTTCAACCTGTGATCCTCCTGTCCCAGCCTCCCAAGTACTGGAATTATGGCATGAACCACCACACCTGTCTTATGTTTTTTATTTTATTTTATATTTTTGTAGTACTGGGAATTGAACCTAGAGGCATTCTACTTTGAGCTACACTCCCAGCCCCTTTTTATTTTTTATTTTAAAAAAAGTCTCACTAAGTTTGCAAAGGGCCTGATGAGGTTGCTGGGACTGGCCAGGAACCTGAGATCCTCCTGTCTCAGCCTCCCAAGTACTGGGATTATAGCTGTGGTCCACAACACCTGGCTATATGTTTTTAAGATACATACTAAGTGCAATATGGAATAAGGAATAGAAAAAGTCAAAAATTGAGAAACCTGCCGGGTGTGGTGGCTCACACTTGTAATCCCAGTACCTGGGAGGCTGAGACCAGAGGATCGGATTTTCGGCCAGCCTCAGCTATTTAGTGAGGCTCTCCGCAATTTAGTGAGACCCTGTCTCAAAAATAAAAAATAAGACCAGGAGTGTAGCTCAGAGGTAGAATGCCCCTGGGTTCAATCCCTAGTACCGCAAAAAAAAAAAAAAAAAAAAAAAAGAAAAAAGAAAAACTTAAGTAAAATCTGTACTTATAGTACTATATAAATGCTAACTGCTTATTGCTGATGAATTTACCACGGTTGTGTTAAAATGCTAACATTAGCCATGCCTGGTTGCCCATGCCTATAATCCCAGTACTTGGGAGGCTTGAAGAGGATCATCAGTTCAAGGCCAGCCACAGTAATTTAGTGAGACTCAGCAATTTAGTAAGACCCTGTTTCAAAATGAAAATGGTGGCACAAGCCTTTAAGCTCGATTTTGGGAGGCTGAGACAGTAGGATCACAGGTTGGAGGACAGTCTCAGCAATGTAGTGACTCAGAAAACTAGCGAAATCCTGTTTTACAACAAAAAATAAAAAGGGCTGGGAGTATAACTCAGGGTATAACTGTCCTTGAACCTGCAATCCTTTCTCAACTTCCCCAGTACTAGAATTACAATTGAGGGCCATTACACCCAGCATGCACAAATTCTGTGTATGTGTGTATGTGTTTTGCTGGGGACTGAACCCAGGAGCATTCTACCTCTAAACTATACCACTTTTATTTTGAAACAGGGTCTCACTAAGTTGTTAACAGCCTCGATAAATTTCTGAGGCTAATCTTGAAATGGACCTACAATCCTCCCACTCTCCGCCTCCCAGCAACTGAGATTGCAAGCATGCATCACCACGCCCAGCTTGCACAATTCTCTAAATAGAAGTTGGGTGTGGTTGCATGTACCTGCAATCCCAGTTCCTTTTGCGGTACTGGGGGTTGAACCCAGGGACATCCTACCTCCAAGTTACACCCCCAGCCCTATTTCATTCCTTATTTTGAAACAGGGTCTCATTAAGTTGCAGAGGGCCTAACTAAGTAGCGAAAGCCAGCCACGAACCTGTGATCCTTCTGTCTCAGCCTCCCAAGTACTGGGATTACAAGTGTGCACCACCAGGCCTGGCCATAATCCCAGTTCTTTTTTTTTTTTTTGCGGTACTGGGGATTGAACTCAGGGGCATTCTACCTCCGAGCTACACCCCCAGCCCTATTTTTTATTCTTTATTTTGAAACCGAGTCTCACTAAGTTGCGGAGTGCCTCACTAGGTAGCTGAGGCTGGCCGCGAACCCGTATCCTCCGGTCTCAGCCTCCCGAATGCTGGGATTACAAGCATGCGCCACCACGCCCGGCTAATCCCAGTTCTTGAGAGGCTGAGATAGGAGGATTACAGGTTTGAAGCCAGCCTTGGCAATTTAGGGGAGACCTCACTTCCAAATAAGAAATAAAACTGGGGCTAGGGGTATAGCTTAGAAGTAGAAAGCTTCTGGGTTCCAAAAGCTTCCTAGTACCAAAAGGAAAAAAAAAAAAAAAGTAATCCTAAGGGGTAAATATGATTCAAGTATTTTATTTTTTCTGGTACTGGAGGGATTGAGCCCAGGGTCCCAGGCATGCTAGGTAAGCACTCTACCTCTGAGGTATGACCCCAGCTCCATGATTAAATGTTTATAAAGCCTGCATATTACATAAGAGAAAAAAATAAACTGGGTGTGTTGGCAGCACATCCTGTAATCTCAGTTCTTATGAGGCTGAGACAAGAGGATCTCAGGTTCAAGGCTAACCTCAGCAATTTAGGGAGACACTTGGCAATTTAGTGAGACGCTGCTCACTAAAAAAATAATACTATTTTTTTTTGTGTGGTACTGGGGGTGGAACACAGGAGCCTTCTACCTCTGGGCTATACCCCCAGCCCTATTTTTTTTTTTTCTTTTGGTACTGACAATTGAACCCAGGAGCATTCTACCTCCAAGTTACACTCCCAGTCCTATTTTTTATTCTTTATTTTGAAACAAGGTCTCACTAAGTTGTGGAGGGCCTCACTAGCTGAGGCTGGCTGCGAATCCAGATCCTCCGGTCTCAGCCTCCCAAGTACTGGGATTACAAGCATGGGCCACCACGCCCGGCTCCCATTTTACTTTTTATTTGGAAACAGGTTGTCACTAAATTGCCAAGAGCCTCACTAAATTGCTGAGGCTGGCTTTGAACCAGCGATCCTCCTGTCTCAGTTTCCTGGGTACTGGGATTATAGGCGTGTGCCACTATACCTGGCTAAAATTTAAAAAAATTAAAAGGGGTGGGGTGTAGTTCAGAGGTACAATGCTCCTGGGTTCAATCCCCAGTACTTAGAAAAAAGAAGGAAAGAAGGAAGGGAGGGAGATTCAAGAAGGTTATTAGTAATTTGCCCAGAATGGATGAACAGGGAAGAGACTGAAATAAAGTCAGAACAAAATATTGGTAATTGTCTTCTTAGTCGGGGAGGGGGCTAGGTTGGAAGATAATTTCCTTGACTAAGGAAGTTGATTGGAGAGGGTGCTGTGGCTTAGAGTTGGTGGGGGTTGGGGGGGTGAGCTAAACCTTGGGAAGAGCTGGCTGACTGCAGCCACAGGATTGCCCCCAGGCAGAGGGAGGTGTTGCTAGTGGCCGTGCTGGTCCCCTGGGGTTTTCCTTTGTCCCAGGGCCCTCAAAGGCAGGGTGGGGTTTGGTTACTAAATGGCAATGCTGCTGGGCTTGCTAACTGGACTTGCCCTTGAAGTTACTACGAGGCTGGTAGGTCCCCATAGCACTCACTAGGGTCTTCGCGGGGCTCCCTGAAGCCTCCCCTAGGCTACCTCCCCAGGTTAAGCAAGCACAGCTGTAAATCTATTTCTGAGATACAGGTTTGAGAATCTTCAGCAGATACTGGAACCTGGCATGGTGGCACACTCTTGTAATGCCAGTATTTTTAGGAGGCTGAGACTGGAGGACTGCAGGTAGGCCATTCTCAGCAACTTAGTGAGGCCCTCCACAATTTAGAGACCCTGTTTCAAAATAATAAAATAGGAGCTGGGATTGGTGGTGCATGCTTGTAAATCCCAGTACTTGGGAGGCTGAGACAGGAAGATCATAGGTTCAAAGCCAGCCTCAGCAAGTAGTGAGACTTTCATCAACCTAGCAAGAAGCCGATTCAAAATAAAAATAAAAAACAGGGCTGGGGATGTAGTTCAGAATTTGTGAAACTGAATTCTGGGACCTGCCCCAAATTGCCAAATCAATTAATTGGGACAAGCCTTTGAAAAAAGGAAAAAGAAATTTATTGATTTGCTAGCAAACCGGAGAAAGCCAATGAACTAAAGAGCTGGAAGTCAGTCCCTGGATTCTCTCTGAACAAAGGAATCAAATGAGCCGGGCGTGGTGGCGCACGCTTGTAATCCCAGCATTCGGGAGGCTGAAACCGGAGGATGCGGGTTCGCGGCCAGCCTCAGCTACCTAGTGAGACACTCCGCAACTTAGTGAGACTTGGTTTCAAAATAAAGAATAAAAAATAGGACTGGGGGTGTAGCTCGGAGGTCGAATGCCCCTGAGTTCAATCCCCAGTACCGCAAAAAAAAAAAAAAAAAAAAAAAAAAGGAATCAAATGTCTTTGGAAAGTTGACTCTTGAGGGTCACGTGGGCTTGTTAGAAGAGCCTCAGTTCCGGTCAAAGTCATCCTTGAGTTGATTCTTTCTTCCTCAGACTCACAGGTGTCCCGTCTTCATCCTCTTGGTCAGTAAACTGAAAAAAGCCTGTTAGCCAGGCATGGTGGTGCACGCTTGTAATCCCAGCATTTGGGAGGCTGACACCAGAGGATCCGGGTTCTCGGCCAGCCTCAGCTACCTAGTGAAGCACTCTGCAACTTAGTGAGACCCTGTTTCAAAATAAAGAGTAAAAAATAGGGCTGGGGGTATAGCTTGGAGGTAGAATGCCCCTGGGTTCAATCCCCAGTATTGAAAAAAAAAAAAAAAAAAAGTCTGTTACTTGTCGACAAGGGGAGAGGGAGAGGGCCAGGAGGAAAGGAGGGCTCAGCTTTGAAGCAGTCCATCTGTTACTGCCAGGGTCAGAAGCAGGCCCATCACAGTAGAATGCCCCAGGCCCAGAAAAAAAAGAAAAAATACAATCAGAATCTACCTCTCTACCATTCTCTGATGGTAAATGCTAACCATTCCCATTTATTTATTTTTTGTTTGCTTTGTTTTGTGGTACTGGGGATGGAACCCACGGGCATTCCGCCTATGACCTGCACCCCCACCCCATTTGATTGTTTATTTTGAAACAGGGTCTCTCAAGGTTGGTAAGAGTCTCACTACTTGGGGAGGCTGTCCTCAAACCTGTGATCCTCAGCCTCCTAAGTACTGGGATTATATGTGTGCACCCCCATGCCTGGCTACCTTTTTTTTTTTTTTTTGCAATACTGGGGATTGAACCCAGGGACATTCTACCTCCGAGCTATACCCCCAGCCCTATTTTTTATTCTTTATTTTGAAACAGGGTCTCACTAAGTTGTGGAGTGCCTCACTAGGTAGCTGAGGCTGGCCGGGAACCCGGATCCTCCGGTCTCAGCCTCCCAAATGCTGGGGTTACAAGTGTGCGCCACCAGGCCCGGCTCCTGTTTTTTATTATTTTGAAACAGGGTCTCCCTAAGTTGTGGAGGGCCTCACTAGGTAGCTGAGTCTGGCCTCAAACCTGGATCCTCTGGTCTTGGCCTCCCAAATGCTGGAAGAACAAGCGTGCGCCACCACACCTGGCTACCTTTATAGGTCATATTTTTGCAGGAAATATTAACATTTACTGCTTCGTTTATTTAAATTTTTCTGTTTTTGAGATGAAGTTATTCAGGCTGGTCTCAGGCTCGGGCTCAAGAGACCCTCCTGCCTCAGTCTCCCAAGTAAATAGGACAACAGATCAAGAACTTTACTATAGTTCAGGAATTGAAAACATTCAGGATCTCTCTCTATATATACTGGGGATTGAACCTAGGGGCATTCTATATCCGAGCTATACCCTCAGCCCTTTTTATTTTATTTTGAAACTCAGTCTTGCTACATTACTGAGGCAGGCCGCAAACCTACTATTCCCTCTCTCCATCTCTCTAGTACTTGGAATATCTTGGAATATCGGCTTGCACCACCATGCCTGCACAGCTCAGGTTCTTTTCTTTTTTCTTTTTTTGGTACTACGGTTTGAATGGAGGGTTGGGGGGGAAGGAGTTTCTACCTCTGAGCTACACCCCCCTCCCTCCCCTTTTTTTACGGTACTGGGGATTGAACTCGGGGGCATTCTGCCTCCAAGCTATACCCCTAGCCCTGTTTTTTTTTTTTTTTTTTTTTTTTTGCGGTATTGGGGATTGAACTCAGGGGCATTCTACCTCCAAGCTACACCCCCAGCCCTATTTTTTATTCTTTATTTTGAAACCGGGTCTCACTAAGTTGCGGAGTGCCTCACTGACTAGCTGAGGCTGGCCGCGAACCCGGATCCTCCGGTCTCAGCCTCCCGAATGCTGGGATTACAAGCATGCGCCACCACGCCCGGCTTTGTTTTTTTATTCTTTATTTTGAAACAGGGTCTCACTAAGTTGTGGAGTGCCTCACTAGGTAGCTGAGGCTGTCTGTGAACCCGGATCCTCCAGTTTCAGCCTCCCAAATGCTAGGATTACAAGCATGTGCCACCACGCCTGGCTCCTCCAGCTCTTTTGAAATAGGTTTTTGCTCAGTTGCTACAAGTCTTGCTACACTGCAGAGGCTGTCCTCGAACCTTCCATCCTCCAGTCTCAGGCTCCTAAGTACTTGGATTACAGGCATGCACCACCACTTTAGGCTCAGGTTTTGAACTCAGGGGAATTCTACCTCCGAGCTACACCCCCAGCCCTATTTTTTATTCTTTATTTTGAAACAGGGTCTCACTAAGTTGCAGAGTGCCTCACCAGGTAGCTGAGGCTGGCCGCGAACCGGGATCCTCCAGTCTCAGCCTCCTAAATGCTGGGATTACAAGCGTGTGCCACCATGCCCGGCTTCAGGTTCACTCTTTTTTTTTTTTTTTTTTTTGTGGTACTGGGGATTGAACTCAGGGGCATTCTACCTCCGAGCTATACCCTCAGCCCTATTTTTTATTCTTTATTTTGAAACAGGGTCTCACTAAGTTGCGGAGTGCCTCACTAGGTAGCTGAGGCTGGCCGCGAAGCGTGCGCCACCACCCCCCGAAGCGTGCGCCACCACCCCCGCAAACTTCACCCTGTTTGACATTAAAACCCAAACTTCACCCTGTTTGACATTAAAACCCATTACTGGAAAATTCTTGTAGCTAGATCATTCCCTTCATCCATAGGGTGTGGTCTAAAACTAAAGGAGGTTAGACAATAGATGGGTGGGGACAAAATTGATACGGGTTACTTACTGTCCAGGTGTAAATTAACCACCCAAATCCATTCTACTTGGATTTCCTGCCCTGGGCTAATTTCCTGCCCCGCCCTTTAAGAATTATAATTAGCATTTCTCTTCCCTCTTCCCTAAGTAACCTGGAGGAAAGAAAGGTCAGAGTCCAGTAACCCAGTAAAGGTTCCCAGAGCCCTCTAGAGGAAGGGTGTATCAGAATCCTGGGATGCATGCAGGGCGTGGTGGTGCACACTTGTAATACCAGTACTTGGGAGGCTGAAACGGGAGGATCCGGGTTCAGGAGCAGCCTCACCAACTTAGTGAGGCCCTCCACAACTTACTGAGAACCTGTTTCAAAACTAAAGAATAAAAAATAGGACTGAGAGCGGAGCTCAGAGGTAGAAGGCCCCCTGGGTTCAATCCCTAGTACTGAAAAGGAAAAAAAAAAGCCTGGGATGCAGCCCGGAGGGCGGGACCAGCACTGGCTAATGAGTGGGTGGGGAAAGGAATTCGAAAAATTGTGATGCCTGGCAGCTAGATTTTTGCTTTAGCATTGGAGCCCGTGGCAGCCCACTGACTGAGCTGGAGAAGCCTGGGTGAGGAGCAGGTTTGGGCCCCGAGCTGGGAAGGAAACTAGATTCCTGCTTTGGACTCATGAGTCTGAGAATGCCGACTAGGGATGTAAGTGGGTGCTCCTAATGGACAGTTGCTAACAAAAGACTGAAGGGCAAGAAATAAGCCAGGACGGAGAAATGCTTTTAGCCGTCAGCACTTAAATGTCTGAAGAGGTGCTAAGACACTACGGAGACAGGTGGCACATACCTGTAATCCCAGTACTCTGGAGGCTGAGACAGGAGGATCACAGGTCCGAGGACAGTCTCTGCAAGTAGTGAGATCTCATCAACCTAGTGAGACCCTGTTTCCAAGTTAAAAAAAAAAACAGGGCTGGGGGTGTAGCTCGGAGGTAGAATGCCCCTGAGTTCAATCCCCAGTACCCCCCCCCCCCAAAAAAAAAAGAAAATACAAATTAAAAGCTTGTAATCCCAGCATTCGGGAGGCTGAGACCGGAGGATCCGGGTTCGTGGCCAGCCTCAGCTACCTAGTGAGGCACTCCGCAACTTAGTGAGACTCGGTTTCAAAATAAAGAATAAAAAATAGGGCTGGGGGTAAAGCTCGGGGGTAGAATGCCCCTGAGTTCAATTCCCAGTACCGCAAAAAAAAAAAAAAAAAAAAAGAAAATACAAATTAAATGGATAGATAAACCAAGGGTTGTGAGGAAAACCATTGCAGCATTAGCCAGCTGGTTGGCTACGCCTATAATTCTAGTACTTGAGAACATGAAACAGGATCACAGGTTCAAGAACAACCTCAGCAATTTAGCAGGAGCCTTAGCAATTTAGCAAGACCCTGTATCAAAATTTAAAAAAAAGGGCTGGTAGGGATACCTCAGAGGTAGAATACCCCTGGGTTTAACTCCCAGTACTAAAAGAAAAGTTTCAATGGTACCTTAGTGGTACGACACTCCTGAGTTCCATCCTCGCTACCAGAAACAATGTATCATAATTCATTTTAGTGATTTATCTTTTTTTTTAAATCAGTGTAGCTAAAGAATACAAAATATCTAGCCCGGGTGTGGCGGCTCACATTTGTAATCCCACAGGAGGATCTGGGTTAGCAGTCAGCCTCAGCTACTTAGTGAGGCTCTCAGCAACTTAGTGAGACACTGTTTCAAAATAAAGAATTAAAAATAGGACTGGGGATGTAGGTTGGAGGCAGAATGCCCCTGGGCTCAATCTCCAGTACTGCAAAAAAAAAAGTTTGAAGCCACCCTCAGGAGCTTAGCAAGACCCTCAGCAACTTAATGAGACTGTTTCAAAATTAAAAATAATAAAAGCACTCAGGGTGTAGTTCAGAGGTAGAATGCCCTTGGGTTCAATCACCAGTTATACAAGCAAAGAAAAAAGACTTAAATTCAAAAGAAAATAAGAAAAAGATTCAAATTTTTAAATCAAGACTGTAGCACATGCTGTAATCACAGCAACTCAGGAGGCTAAGGCAGGAGGATTCCCAGTTCAAGACCAGCCTGGGTGCCGGGCGTGGTGGCACACGCTTGTAATCCCAGCATTCGGGAGGCTGAGACCAGAGGATCCGGGTTTGCGGCCAGCCTCAGCTACCCAGTGAGTCCCTCTGCAACTTAGTAAGACCCCCTCTTTCAAAATAAAGAATAAAAAATAGGGCTGGGGATATAGCTTGGAGGTAGAATGCCCCTGGGTTCAATCCCCAGTACTACCAAAAGAGACCAGCCTGGGCAATTGATTTATTTTTATGGTACTAGGGACTGAACCCAGCCCTATTTTATTCTTTATTTTGAAATGGTCTCATGAAGTTGTAGAAGGCCTCACTATGTTTCCGAGGTTGGTGGTGAACTTGTGATTCTCCTGTCTCAGCCTCCCAAGTACTGGGATTACAAGCATGTGCCACCACACTTGGCTGAACCTAGGGACTTCTGAGCTAAACTCTCAGTCCTTTTTTTTTTTTTTTTGTGGTACTGGGGATTGAACTCAGGGGCATTCTACCTCCGAGCTATACCCCCAGCCCTATTTTTTATTTATTTTGAAACAGGGTCTCACTAAGTTGTGGAGTGTCTCACTAGGTAGTTGAGGCTGGCCTCGAACCCGGATCCTCTGGTCTCAGCCTCCCAAATGCTGGGATTACAAACTTGCGCCACCACGCCCAGTTGTCTCAGTCCTTTTCTTTTTTTTTTGCGGTACTGGGGATTGAACTCAGGGGCATTCTACCTCCGAGCTACACCTCCAGCCCCTTTTTATTCTTTATTTTGAAACAGAGTCTCACTGAGTTGCAGAGTGCCTCACTAGGTAGCTGAGGCTGGCCGCGAACCTGGATCCTCCGATCTCAGCCTCCCGAATGCTGGGATTACAAGCGTGCGCCACCACGCCCAGCTGTCTCAGTCCTTTTCGATTTTTGGTTTTGAAATAGGGTCTCTAGGTTGCTGAGACTTCGTAAATTGCTGAGGCTGTCTTCGAACCTGAGATCATCCTGTCTCAGTCTCCCAACTACTGGTATTACAAGACTATGCCTGGCTTCAGTCTGGGCAATTTAGCAAGGCTCAGTCTCAAACTTAAATTTAAAAAGAGGCAGGGATGTAGCTCAGTGGTATAGCATCCCTGGGTCCAATTCCCAGCACCCCTCCCCCCTACACACACAGAGGTTGGTAGTAGACTTGGTTTGATATTCTCAGCACCAAAGAAGCTGGGGGTGGGGCAATGGCCAGGGTAGAGCAAAAACACTTTAGTTACAGGTGAAAGCCTCTACTGTTTCTCTACCTCCTCCCACTTCTGGGAGGATCAACTCCCTCTCTTGGTGGAGTCCTCACCAGCACCTTCCATATAAATGTGTTTTAGGATCCGGTTTGCAGCTTCTGGTTCCAGAACCCTGTGGCACCTCATCCGAAGATCGACCTCCCAGAGCTACCTGCTCCAGGTAAGCACAGAGCTGAGACTTGTGGGTGCTGGAGGCTGCAGCGCAGTGAGACCCCTGGTCCCCGAGGGCCTGCTGTATGCCAGCAGGGAGATCCAAACCTCAAGGGAATCCAAACTGGGCCAGCTCTATTTTATGCTGCTGGGGATCCAACCCAGGGCCTCCTGCACGCTAGAGGAGGGTGCTACCACCGAGCTTTGCTCCCAGCCTCAGGTTGGGCTATAGAAAACACGTTCCGTTATTGTTCCTAATCTAAGAGCCTCGTCCTACATCAGCTAGGTGCTTGCCAAAAATAACGCCAAGCCCAACTCCCTGTTGGGGTACAGGCCCGGGTTGGAAAATAATTTTCCAAAAGTCAAGGTACAAGTGGTTTTTTAGTTGTTGTTGTTTTGTTTGCAGTACTGGGGATGGAACCCAGGGGCATTCTACCCCCAGCCCTATTTTTTTTGTTCTTTATTTTGAAACAGGGTCTCATTAAGTTGTGGAGAGCCTTACTAAGTAACTGAGGCTGGTCAACAACCTGCGATCCTCCTGTCTCAGCCTCCCACATACTGGGATTACAAGCATGCGCCACCATGCCCGGATAGGTATTCTTCAGAGAATTACCTTCAGAGGTAATTTTTGGAGGATTGAACCCAGGGGCATTATACCTCCAAGCTGTACCCCCAGTTCTTTTTAGTTTGAAATAAGGTCATGCTAAATTGCTGAGGCTGGCCTGGAGTTTGGGATCCTTCTGCCTCAGCCTCCCAAGTACTGGGATTACAGATGAGCACCAAGGGTGTTCTACCTCTGGGTCACACCCCCAGTCCTATTTCATTTTATTTTTTTGGTTCAGGGGATTGAACCTAGGGGCATTCTACTTCCAAGCTACACCCATTCTCATCCCAGACCTTTTTTTTTTTCCTTTGGAAACCAGATCTTGCTAGGTTGAGAGCCTGGCTAAATTGCTGAGTCTGGTTTTGAACCTGCTATCCTCCATCTCAGCTTCCCAATGGGAGTGCGCCACCATGCCTGGGTTATATTTTACTTTGAAATAGGGTTTATCTAATTTGCTGAGGGTGTTACTGAGTTGCTGAAGCTGTCCTTGAGCCTCCAATTCCCCAGTCTCAGCCTCCCAAGTACTGGGATTACAGGCTTGTGCTACCATGCCTGGCTTTTTTTTTTTTTTTTTTTAATGAAAAATATAAACCAAATTTGCTAGGTGCAAATTTTTTTTTCCCTGGTACTGGGGATTGAACTTAGGGGCATTCCACCTCCGAGCTATACCCTCAGCCCTATTTTTTATTCTTTATTTTGAAACAGGGTCTAAGTTGTGGAGTGCCTCACTAAGTAGCTGAGGCTGGCCATGAACCCAGATCCTCCAATCTCAGCCTCCCAAATGCTGGGATTACAAGCGTGCGCCACCGTGCCTGGCTTTAGGTGCAAATTTTGAACTACCAGAAATAGCTTATTTTTGTTTTGTTTTTAATACTTTAATTGGCGCATTATAGCCTCACATCATAATGTGTTCATGGTGATGGTGACATACATGCACGCAGCACTTGGGCTTTCCCCAGTCTCCCTCCCCACTCCCCTCTTCCCCATACAGGGTGTTGAGACTGACATTGGAGAAATCCCTTAACTTAAGCTCCCAAACTGATAGCGTCCTTTTGGAAGTTTTTCTATATTTTCAAATGACACAAGCGTATATAGTGAGGCTTAATTATCTGATCCTGAGGGTTTGGGCTACTGGCTGGGGATGTGGCTCAGTGGTAGAGCACCTGCCTAGCACGGGACCTGTGTTTAATTCTCAGCAAACAAAACAATCCCTAGGAGTTTGGTTACCCGGATAGGCAGAGATAGGCAGCCAGGGCTGTATACTAGCTTGAGTGTGGCCCATCAGCCTCAGGGCCTGTGCCCTTCCCACAGCCCCCACTGGGGTGACTGGCTAGAGTGGCCACAGGACAATAGCAGGCCTAGGAATGAAAGATTGGAGAGAAGTAAGAAGAGGTTTTGAAACAGGGTCTCGCCAAGTTACCATGAGGCCGGCCTAAGCCTGCAATCCTCCTGCCTCAGTCTCCCAAGTACTGAGATTACAAGGGTGCACCCTGCTAAGGAAAATGTCTTCTCACCCACAGCACCTCAAAGGCAGAAGAGCGGCTGTTGAACTGAGCTGTGGCTGTCTGTGGGCCCCGGGAGGGACTCCTGTTGACAGCTGGAGTCAGAATTACAGAGTCCAGAAGTTCAAAGGGCTCCAAGGGAGAAACCAGGGGGACCAGTGAGACCATCGGCTGTCTCCAGGGAGGCCGGCAAGACATACACACAGAGCACCCACAGAGACACTCTGGAAGGAAGCCCCCCCACCCCAAGCCCAGGCCCCGGCTCACAGCCCCATGGCGGTGGAGGCAACCGTGGCCCGGCTGCAGGCGGAAGCCAAGTGCTCCATCTGTCTGGATGATCTGAGAGACCCAGTCACCATCGAATGTGGACACAACTTCTGTCGCTCCTGCATCCAGCATTCGTGGGAGGATCTACAAGAGAGGTTCCCGTGCCCTGTCTGTCGCTATCAGTGTGAAGAAGGGCACTTCAGGAGCAACACGCAGCTGGGAAGGGTGATTGAGATCACCAGGCAGCTTGGCCTCCGCATGAGCAAGAGGAAGAGGCAGCAAGTGGTGACCATGTGTGAGAAGCACAACCAGGTCCTGTCCCTCTTCTGTGAGAAGGACCTGGAGCTGCTGTGTGTCCCGTGCACTCAGTCCCCTGGCCACCAGGGCCACTTCGTGAGGCCCCTGAAGGAGGCCGCCCATCATCATCGGGCCAGGCTGCGCAGCTACATGGAGCCCCTGAAGAGGCAGGTGGCAGAGGCACAGAAACTAGTAAGCATGCACCACAAAATGCCCTCGGAACTAAAGGTCAAGGTGGAAAGCCAGAGGCAGGAACTAGCCGCCGAATTCGCGCATTTGAACCAGTTTTTAGAGCATGTACAACAGGCAGCTCTGTCGAGGTTAGCCGAGGAAGAGAAGGATATCCAACAGAAACTCAGTGAAAACATCACAGCATTTTCCAACTACTCGGCCACACTCAAGAGTTTGCTGAACAAGGTCACGGAGCACGACCTGATGTCCGAGGTGGAACTGCTATCGCAAATTAAACATTTCTACAACCAGTCTGACAATCAGGTCAGTCCGTCAGTCTTTACAGTTACCTTAAGGAGAGAAGCTTACCATTTTCCTGCTCAGTATTCTGCACTGCAGAAAATAAGAAAGGAATTTAAAGCAGATGTACTCCTAGACCCGGAAACAGCCCACCGGAACCTGACTGTGTCCGAGGATAAAATGTGTGTGAAGTTTGCAAAGAAAAAACAGAGTGGTTCTAAATTTTCCAAGAGGCCTGTAGCCAGCCCCGTGGTTCTGGGGGTTCCAGTGTTTCATTCTGGGAGGCATTTCTGGGAAGTAGAAGTGGGAGACAAGTCTGAGTGGGCACTTGGAGTCTGCAAAACCTCTCTGTCCAGAAGGGCAAGGCGACTCTCAGCCCTGCAGGGGTGCTGGAGGATCCGGCTGGGGGTTGACGGCTACGATGCACCAGGAGCCGATCCACCCCTTCTGCAGTTAGACGTCAGAGCCAGAGTCATCGGCATTTTCCTCGACTATGAGCTGGGTGAGATCTCCTTCTACAACATGCCCGAGAAGTCTCTCATCTGTACTTTCACAGACACTTTTAATGGACCTCTGCGGCCTTATTTCTATGTAGGACCTGGGTCAGGACCTCTCCAAATCTGTACAGAAACAGATAGTGAATGAAAAACCCGTAATAGGCTAAACGAGCTGAACAGGTTCTGTGTTTTCCTTTGCCTATTAACTCATGGTATTTATTTTCATGCTTTTATATGGGTGCATTGGAATTATGCATTATAGTGAGACTGAAAGTGATACAATGAGCCGGGCGTGGTGGTACATGCTTGTAATCCCAGCATTTGGGAGGCTAAGACAGGAGGATCCAGATTCGAGGCCAACCTCAGCTACCTAGTGAGGCCCTCCGCAATTTAGTGAGACCCTGTTTCAAAATAAAGAATAAAAAATAGGGCTGGGGGTACAGCTCGGAGGTAGAATGCCCCTGAGTTCAATCCCCAGTACCGCAAGGAAAAAAAAAAATTTTTTTTTTTGTACTGGGGACTGAACCTAGAGGAGTTTGGTTCTACCTCTGAGCTACACCCCTCAACCCCTCCTTTTTGGTGGTACTAGGTATTGAGCTCAGGGACATTCTACCTCCGAGCTACATCCCCAGTTTTATTTTGAAATGGTCTTACTAGGTTGAGAGTCTCACTACTTGCTGAGGCTATCTCCTCCAACCTGTGATCCTTTTGTCTCAGCCTCCCAAGTACTGAAATTACAAGTGTGCGCTACCACGCTGCACGCCTGGCTAGATATTCCTTTTTTTTTTTTTTTTTTTTTTTTTTTCTTAAAGAAGGTGCATAGCCATAGCCAGTGTGTAAATAACCCTGTAAATCTAACTCCTAATTTTTTTCAGTTTCATCACTTCAAGAAGAAAGTTTCAATTTGTTGCAATTAACTATAAACTGGGGCAAGTAAAGCCTCCCTCCGCGGGACATGGAGTATGGAGGGGTTACCTATCATCTGCGTGGACCTGGGACACTGCTAGATACGAGGGTGATTGTTTGAATGTGTAAGAAAGTAGATGGGGTTTGTACAGGATTAACCAAGACATTGCTGGCCAACGTGCCTCATCTGCCGAAACTGGACTGTGATTCCTGACACCTAAGGAGCTGTCTACTAGGCAGGGAGCTGCTGCCGAAGTCATGCTGCAGCACACCTGAGATGGGCCAGGTGGGCACGCGAGAGGCAAGCGGTTTTAGCCATCTTAGCTGTTTTTTGTTTGGTTGGTTGTTTTTTCTTGTGATACTGGGGATTGAACCCAGGGGCATTCTACCTCTGAGCCACATCCCTATCCCTATTTTATTTTTATTTTGAAACAGGGTCTCACTAGTTTTGTTTGTTTGTATGTTTGTTTTTGTAGTACTGGGGATTGAACTCAGGGGCATTCTACCTCCGAGCTATACCCCCAGCCCTATTTTTTACTCTTTATTTTGAAACCAAGTCTCACTAAGTTGCGGAGTGCCTCACTAGGTAGCTGAGGCTGGCCAAGAACCCGGATCCTCCTGTCTCAGCCTCCCTAGCACTGGGATTACAAGCCTGCACTACCACACCCAGCTCAGCCCCCCACCCCACCTTTTGAAATAGGGTCTCAAGCTGGGTGTGGTGGCGCAAGCTTGTAATCCCAGTACTTGGGAGGCTGAAATCAGAGGATCTGGGTTTGCGGCCAGCCTCAGCTACTTAGTGAGGCCCTCCTCAACTTAGTGAGACCCTGTTTCAAAATAAAGACTAAGAAATAGGGCTGGGGATATAGTTCGGAGGTAGAATGCCCCTGGTTCAATCCCTAGTACTGCAAAAAAAAAAAAAGGTCTAAGTGGATGAGAGGAAGAGAGTCTCACTACTTACACTTACTGAGGCTGTCCTCAAACCTGCGATCCTCCTGCCTCAGCCTCTCAAGTACTGGGATTACAGGTAGGCACCACACTTGGCTCTGTTTGTTTTAGAATATGGTCTTGCTAAGTTGTTGAGGCTATCTTTGAACCTGCAGTCCTCCTGTCTCAGCTTCCCAACTATTGGGATTACAGGTGTGTGCCACCACACCTGGCTTAATAGCATTTTCTGACACAGGGTCTCACTATGTTGCTGAGGCTGTCCTCAAAACTGGGATTACAAGTATGCACCACTGCATCCAGCTAAAGCATTCTTAAAATAGGTGGGAGGGAAGGGAAGAAGTTGATTGATCAGGGAGTACTAGGTTAAAGATAGGAAAAAGTTCTGGTGTGTTATTACATAGCAGACTGATTGCAGATAGCAATAATGTACTGTGTATTCAAAAAGCTAGAAAAGGATTTTGAATGTTATCACCATAAAGAAATGGTGTATGAGACAGATATCTTTAATCTGATAAGCCTTATATAATGTATGGCATAATTTTTTTGTGTTTATGTTATCAGTTAAAAAATAAATTTAGTTAAATAAAATCTAGTCCTTATTGGTATGTAAGAAGGCTGTTGATCTTCAGGTTTTAATTCTCTACCCTTGCTGTCTTAGTTTTTCAGTTAATTCTCAAATTTTCCAGTTTTATAACCATCGTGTGTATGGGTATGTATACTTTTTCTTTCTGTAGTACTGGGTATTGAACCCAGAGGCATTCTACTTCTGAGCTACATACTCAGCCCTATTGCTAAGCCACTGAGGCTAGCTGGGGACCTGTGATCTTCCTGCCTCAGCCTCCAAAGTACTGGGATTACAAGCATGTGCCACCACATCTAGCTCCCATGCATATATTAATCTCACTCTTTTAGCTAACTGTATTGATAAGTATCTCAAAATAATGATTGTTTGTTTTATCCCTATTCATTCTATAAAAGTATGCTATCTACTTTTCCCCAGGGGTCAAATCCGGGGTCTCTCACATACTAGACAAGCACTTTTCCACTGAGATACACCCCCTCCCCTGGTTTTTGTTTTTAAACAGGGTCTCACTCAAGTTGTTGTTACAGAGGCTGTCCTTGAACCTGGGATCCTCTTGGCGTCCCTAACTACTGGGATTACAGGCACTGCCACCATGCACCACCAGGATCTCCCTAAATTCCCAGGCGAGGCTCGAACTTGGGATCCTACAGCCTCAGCCTCCTGAGTAGCTGGGATTACTGGCATATGCCACCATGCCAGGCTCTGTTATCTCTTGATTTTTGTTGTTGTGTGTGTAAGAAGGTGAATTTTTAAAAAAGACCTTAAAATGACCTTGGTGCAGTACTTCATACATAGTTGAAAACTGAGCCTAGGTTAAAGGTGGATATAAATGACAGCTTTGAGCTTGTGAAAGTCATTTTCTACTATAGTTCCAAAAGCAAAATCCTGAATTAGTGACACTAATTCAAATAATTGTGCTAGGTGTGGTGATGCACACCTGTAATCCCAGTACTAGGGTGGCTGAGAAGGAGGAACACAAGTTTGAGGATAGCCTCAGTCACTTAGCAAAGCCCCTCAGCAATTAAATGAGATTCTGTTTCAAAATAAGACTGAATGCCTCGGGGGTTTTGTGTGTGTGTGTGTGTGTGTGTGTGTTACTCGGAATTGAACTCAGGGGCATTCTACCTCGAGCTACACCCCCAGCCCTATTTTTTATTCTTTATTTTGAAAGTGTCTCACTTAAGTTGTGGAGTGCCTCACTAGGTAGCTGAGGCTGGCCGAGAACCCTGATCCTCCTGTCTCAGCCTCCCAAATGCTGGGATTACAAGCGTGCACCACCACGCCCAGCTGCCTCTGGGTTTAATCCTCAGTACCACAAAAAAAGAGTAAAAAAAATTACAAGCTGGGCGTGGGGGTGCACCCTTGTAATCCCAGTACTTGGGAGGCTGAGACAGGAGGGCAGGTTCATGGCCAGCCTCAGCTACTTAGTAAGGCCCTCCGCAACTTAGTGAGACCCTGTTTCAAAATAAAGAATAAAAAATAGGGCAGAGGGTGTAGCTCAGAGGTGGAATGCCCCTGGGTTCAACTCCCAGTACCACAAAAAACCAAAAATAATTGAGTGCCTGATTTTGTGCCATGCACTCATTGTTCTAGGTTTGTTAATAGTAATGAACCAAAGACAAAACTTAAATTCTAGTCATGGGATAGAGACTAAGTAAATCATACAGTATGCTCCCTGGGTTCAAACCCCAGTACCCACCCTCCCCTGCAAAAAAAAAAAAAAAAAAAAAGGGTGGGATATAGCTCAGTGGTAGAGCGCTTGTCAAGCATACACAAGACCCTGGTTCAATCCCCCAGGAATGCAAAAAAAAAAAAAAAAAAATCCTGGGGAAATTAGCAAATGACTCCAATACAAATCACAGATTTAGTATTCAAAGAAGCACAATTTGAAACAATGACATGACATCCAACAGATGTATTGCACAAATTGATAACATCCACAATTGGTAAGGTATGGGACAAAAGTATAAATTGGTACAATTTATAGCAGTATAAACTGGTATAAATCCTTGTTAGTGGGATTTCGAATCATATTTTTATATTTTTAAATACTTCCATTAAAAATAAACTTTTTACAATAAGTCATGATGCTACTGTCATTTGGATCACACACATATACATCTGTATCTTTATATTTACATGTATACATACATACTTATAATTAAACACTACTATATGTGCCCTAGTTTAGGGCCATATCTTTTTAACACATCTTTCCTGCATATCAAACAATCTGATCTTAATACTAAAATTGTCCTTGCTTGAAATCTTTCAGGGGATTCCATTACCAGCAAGTTAAAGTGCAAGCGCTCAGCCTGGTATTGAGCCTCAGATCTGATGCTGTCTACTTCTCTACTCAACACCAACTGACTTAGGCTTAGGGTTCAACTGCTTGGCTTCTTTACTCATTAATTTGTCAGGAATTTCTAAAACCTAACCTCTGAAGATGCCCTCTGACTTGAGGGCCTATAGTTTCTGCTCGCTCCACCCTGGAAGCACTCAACCACTGAGTTATGTCCCTAGCCCTTTTTTATTTTTAACTTTGAGTTGGGTCTCACTAAGTTGCTGAGGCTGGCCTTGAACTTGGCAATCCTTCTGCCTCAGCCTCGAAGTAGCTGAGATTACAGGCTTGTGCCACCATTCCTGGCAGTGCTCCTATACTATTGGACTTCCATTATTGCACTTAGTACAGAGCCTAGAAATCTTCCCATTCCCTTCCTTGGAATGTAAGCTGCAGGTCAGTCTTTACTTTTTGTATCCACTGTGCTAGCATAGTACTAGCCGGGAGAAAAGAATGCTTAACTTTTTAAAAAGTGTATTTTTCCATTCCACTATTTCTGTTTCATTTGTTGTTTGAAATGCTTATTGCCGGGGTTAGAAAAGTATTGGGGATTATACAGATACTACTCAGACCCTGAGCATTCCAACTTTTTAATTATACCTTTCCATGTAAACAAAACTTCATCACATGAATCCCAGAAACTGAATATAGATCGAAATTGAATTTTTTTTTTGGTATTGGGGATTGGACCCAGGGACATTCTACCTCTGAGCCACACCCCCAGCCCCTTTTTTTAAAATTTTGAAACACAATCTTGCTAAGGTGCCAAGGCTGGCCTCATACCTGTGATCCTCCTCTCTCAGCCTCCTAAGTACTGGATTATAGGCATGTGCCACCAATTTACCAAGAAGGTAAATTATTTCAAAGCATAGAAAAGTCATTCTCTTTAGCGTGGCTTCTGCAAAGTACCTTTCACATGATCCACAAGTCGCATGGCTGAGAACCAAACCCAGCTTTCCAGGATACGCTGTCACTGGACTCCGGGTGACCACTGTCATGTCTGTGGCTGAGAGGCTGGGTCTGAGGACATGAGCGCCAGCAACCGCTTACTCAACAGTGCGTTGTGCCGCTTCAGGTACAATATGATGTCTCCTTGCTTTTCAACAATTTCTTCTAGGCTTGAAATCGTTCTGCAAACATCAAGATATAAGTGGGTTACACGTATACACCAACACTCATCCACTTCTTTGCGAATGAGTCCTCACTGGTTTTCAGTAGAGCATATTGTATGGCACATTTTCTTAGAGGTCAGAAGCCAGAGCAGTATTATAAAATGAGATTCTTAAACCAGGCGTAGTAGCTGTGCGTGGTGGTGCACGCTCGTAATCCTAGCATTTGGGAGGCTGAGACCGGAGGATCCGGGTTCGAGGCCAGCCTCAGCTTCCTAGAGAGGCACTCCGCAACTTAGTGAGACCCTGTTTCAAAATAAAGAATAAAAAATAGGGCTGGGGGTGTAGCTTGGAGGTAGAATGCCCCTAAGTTCAATTCCCAGTACCGCAAAAAAAAAATCAAAACAAAAAAACAGGCGTAGTGGCTCATGCCTGTAATCTCAGTACTTGGGAGGTTGAGACAGGAGCCACAGGTTTGAGGACAGACTCAGCAAGTAGTGAGACTCATCCACCTAGTGAGACCCTGTTTCAAAATTAATAAAATCAAGCTGGTGGAGCTTGAAGGTAGAATGCCTCTGGATTCAATCCCCTATACCACACACACACACACACACACACACACACACACACACCAATAAAGTGAGACTTATGAATAATTTTAGTGACTTCCACTAAAATCAATCTATTTTGTCCATTTGAGTTTTAAATTTTAAACTTTCACAACTCTTAAGATTTAGAGAAAGCTGGGCGAGGTGGCGCATGCTTGTAATCCCAGCATTTGGGAGGCTGAGACCGGAGGATCGTGGAGGCTAGCCTCAGCTACCTAGTGAGACACTCCGCAACTTAGTGAGACTCAGTTTCAAAATAAAGAATAAAACAAAAAGGGCTGGGGGTATAGCTTGGAGGTAGAATGCCCCTGAGTTCAATCCCTAGTACCGCAAAAAAAAAAAAGATTTAGAGAGGCTGTTATTGCTTTATTTAAGATGCATTTAAACTGAGCATGGTGGCCCATGCTTGTAATTCCAGTACTTGGGAGGCTGAGACAGGAGAATCACAGGTTGGAGGCCAGCCTCAGCAACTCAGTGAGATTCTCAGCAACCTAGCAAGACCCTGTTTCAAAATAAATAAGCCAGGTGTGGTGGTGCACACTTGTTTTTTTTTTTTTTTTTTTGCGGTACTGGGGATTGAACTCGGGCAGTCTAC